>APFE030423018.1:0-30134 GCA_000404065.3 Pinus taeda | reverse complement strand
ATATATATATATATGTATTATCCAAATATATTAATAGAATTTTTCATTACCTAACATATTAATAATATTTATTCCATTGGATTAAAATACTTATTTAAACCGTTTTCTTCTTACTTTATTTAGATAGTTTAAATTAACTAAGGATTAAAATTTTATAAAATGCATAAATGTAAAATTAATTATGAAAAAGCAAATTATAATTCAATCATTAATTCTAACTATACCTTAACCGTAGCATTATGATGTTAAAAATCTAAGGCTAATTGAAAGCTAAATACAAACCTTCCATTCTCAGGTTATTACAATTACTATTCATCAATCGCTTACTAAATAGAATATATTATGCTAAATATTTCCAAGATGCCAATATGATGACGATGATGGTGATGATGGAGGAGGAATTTCTCCCTTTCCTTTATCTTCTTGGTCTTTAGGTGATGAAGTGCCTTCTTCTTTGTTCTTCTTAGACTCGTGATACATCTCTTCCACCATTGCGCGTATTGTCATGAATTATCCAGGAATTGAGATTCTGATCCAAGTGGGGTTTCATCCATCATCCTTGTTTGTGAAAAGACCCTTCCAATCTCTAGATTTGCCTCAACAAGTTCACCTTCACCTCGTTCGAGCGTTAACCTAGTAAGCATTCAAATCTTCACACAATCTTGTCAGGCCTTAAAAACCTTGCTACTATGATACCACTTGATCCATTATTGAAAAAGGTATTATAGACTTTATGTGAAGTTTGCTTATGTTACTTAGTGCAATAGATCGAAAATATTGCAAAGAACATAAACAAATAAGAAAATTGAAACATAAACATACATATCAACACAATGACAATTTGATAACAGAGTTCACCAAACTTCCTAGCTACCTCTCCGGGTCCTTAGCTTCCAGTGTGACCACTTTAGTAGTCTTCAAAATGATTTTACAGGCATGAGCTCAAAAACAGAGACTCAAATGAGAAAAAGGATCTCACCATTGCATTCAGCTCGAAATTTCGAGTCAATCAAGTATAAACTTTCCCATATTTGGCCTATGTGACTTCCAGACCCCCTGGAAAGTCCAAAACCACCTTTGTCTGGGCAAAACCACCTTTCTCCTACACAAAACCACCTCTATGGAGGAAAAACCACCTCAAAAAATGTGTGCGCTCCTTTGGGCGAACTGCACCTGCAACAGTATTAAAAATGGATTTGTGACGACTTGTTAGCAAGTCTGTCTGGCTTGGCGCACTGGCAAGAGGCTTTGTGTGAAGTCGTTTATATAAACGGGAGGTCGGTAGGTCGAATCCACCGCCCGACCTTACAGTTGTTTTACATTGGATATACATAGACTATGGTTCGGTCTGAGATATTTCTCCGATGATATATATGGTATGTCATTTAATATTGTCAGTTGCATGTAGGATAATTTTCCAAAAGGACTGGCTGTCGATGGGTTGAACCTGGTCGTCGGCCTTTTATTCCAGCAACCTTTTTGCAACACCATAAATATAACATCATCCGCAAAATCTGAGCTGCCATGTGTCAGCACCGGATTGGCCCATATCAACCAATCAGAATCTGCCATGTCACCTCCTCTGTTGACATCATCTAGGACCCGTGACTCATTCCCGGGTTGACACATGTCCTTGCTATGTAGGCATTGACCTAGTTGACCGTTGACCTTTGAATTTTTGTCATTTGCCTTAATTTTCCCAAAAACTTTGACTGGTCATAACTTCTTCATTCGAACTTGGATTTACGCGCCGTTCACACCGTTGGAATCGTATCAACGAGCACTTCGACTGGATCCTACTTTCAACTGCATTTGAAGACTTTTATCTGGAGGCAAAAATGGATCCATTTTGGATCACCCAATATGGTAGAGATATAATGTCATGCTCAACTCCATCAAAATAAAATAAAATAATAAAACATAAATAATAATTATAATTTAATTAATTATGAATAATAATTAAATCCTAAATCTATTTCACCTCTGGATCTACCAAGCTCCTATTATGCAACTTTGAGACCAAAACCGTTACAAATTCACATGAAAAATTAAATTAAATTAAAGAAACATGCAACCTAGTATGGTTGAGATCGGGATGTGCACCCCTTTTAACCTATTATTATTATTATTCTACAAATTAAAAATAAATAAAATAATATATATACTTTATATTATAAATCATTCTTTATAATCCATCTATATTTTATAACTAATATGTATATCTATTTATTTATAATACATGCCTAACAACAATTTCATCATAATCACTTGAATTTTACCAAAAATAAATTTGGGGAGATTTGGTTAAGAGCTTTGGGTAATGGTTGTTTAGATTGAATATGTTGTGAAACAAAATAAAATTGGAGTTATTAGGAGATTTTTCTAGCCCTAACTATTTAGATAGAATTTGTTCTAACCATGGCTTCAAGATCTTTGGGTCATTAAGTTATGGAAAAAGATTAGAGTTTAGGAGATTGGAAGCTTATTCTAACCCCGACAGTTTAGAAATAATTTGTTGTGCATTTCCAATTTTGTATAGTTTGAGTTTAAGAGCTTTGGATTATGGTGTTTAGATGAAATATTCTAGGAAAACATAATAGATTTGGGTTGAGTCGCAGCTTTTTCTAGCCCTGATTGTTTAGTTAAAATTTGTCATATATTTCTAAATTTGCAGAGATAGGTTTGAGAGCTTTGGGTTAGGCTGTATAGATGAAATATGTTATGAAAGAAAAATAAAATTGAGGTGATTGGCTAGCTTTTCTAACCCCGATTGTTTAGATTATGAATATTTTATATTTACAAAGATTGGGTTCCAAATTTCCAAAACATTTGTAGCGTGGTGTTTGTTAAATGTGACATTTGTTTTTTGATGTAACATTCGTAGTCATTCAAATGGCATTAGTTTAGAACCAACCCAATCCCATTTTTTTGCTTGCTACGGTGTCGTCTATTTCCAATTTTTTGCTTGGTCCGTGTATATGTGATATTGGTGGTAGTATAATAGCATCTCGTTTTCCACTTAAGTAAATGTATTACAGCTTGATGATGTATATAAAGTGTAATGTTTAAATATATTAATAATAATAGTTTTTAGCATATTGATTTAATATGTAGATAAATTTATATGTTACTTGCAGGTTGTGAATAATATATTACTTGAAGTTTGTGAGTCCCAGTGAAAAATATAACCATTATTGTTCCAAACACTTAATTAAATCTAATTAACAACTAAAAATGTTTGATTAAAAATAATAAAACAATTATTTTCCTATATAACTCCAAAATAAAACTCAATTTCTCAACCACAACAAAGAAAAGAAAAAACTAACCTATGTATCACCTAATATATCTGATCAATTGAAGTGGGTCCAGCCTCAACAATATATCGGACCAATTGAACTGGATCCAGCCTCAACAGAAAGTCACCAGCCAACCCTAACCCTAGCAAAGCCTTGTTGAAGATGATAATGACTAGTTCTCTTTAGCAAATCATCCAGAATGACATTTTTATACTTCAAACCTAGTGTTATTACACATGAGTGAACAATAACAGGAGAGCTTTTCTCTACTTTAACATTATTATAGATCTATTAGCTAGTATTTCGGATAAATTAAATTGGACAAAGCTTCAAAATAAAGTCAACAATGAACAAAACACAAAACATTGAGTAACAATTATAAAATTCGATAGCATATTTACATGACATTGAGTAAATATGGAGTAAATTGACTTTATTCCTTACTAAATGCCTGTTAAATATATGAAATCTGCAATTAACACAACAAAATCCTTCCTCAATTGATTCCAACGAATCATCTAGACATAATACCCCTCCATTCAATTGGTTGCAACCAATCAATCAAACATATATCATTCTGTCAAACTTCTCACGAGTCTTATTGTCCTTCCATATTTAGAAATAACAAAAAACAAAGCATTGTGTTTCTATTAATTAAATGGTGTGTACAGTTTCGGGATTTAAAAGTTAAATGTATTATATAGTATCCAAGAATAGAAATTTGACCAAAAGTAAAAAATGTATGAAATAGTTTCAGGATTTCAATGGACGATCTCAAAGAATCTCAATTTTTTTTCCAAAAATGAAATTTTTTGTAAAAACATATAATTTCAAGTCGTTTGAAGTTAAGTATAGAAATTTGACCAAAAGTAAAGGATTTATGAAATAGTTTCAGGCTTTCAATGGAAGATCTCAAAGAATCTCAATTTTCTTTTCTCAAAATGATTTTTTTGTAAAACATATAATTTCAAGTTGTTTCAGGATTTGAAGTCAAGTATAGAAGTTTGACCAAAAGTAAAAAATTTATGAAATAGTTTCAGGATTTCAATGGACGATCTCAAAGAATCTCAATTTTTTTTCCAAAAATGATTTTTTCTATAAAACATATAATTTCAAGTCATTTCAGGATTGAAGTTATAGATGGTTGCAAAGAATCCCAAAATTTATACAGTCTAGACTCTACTGGAACTATATTCTTGGAACTCAAACCTGTAAAATTGTATTAGTCATCTCAATTTACGAAATATGTGTGTTACGAGAAACTGAATTTGTAAGGGTCAAAAATCAACACAGTAAATACTTAAAAACGTTGTTGATTACCTTAATCTGCAGATTGCAACTCCCAGCAAACACAAACGATGGCAACTGCGGATTGAAAACGATGGAAACTGTGGAACACAAGCGATGGCAACTACGGAACAAAAAACGACACTCCCTTACGCTACCAAGAAGGGTAAGGGTATGGCTGAATGAAGCTGAGAGTAATTGGCAGGAATAAGGGGATACGTCCCGAGATAAGATTCAGAGAAAGATGTTTAGGTCGAGCTGCATTCATTGTTGGCTGACTTCGCATGGGATGGTGATATGCATTCATTGTTGGCCGACTTCGCATGAGATGGTGATCTCCATATGGCATGGGATGGTGATGGTCAGGCTGCATACATAAGAGTCATTTAAAGGGAGGTCTCGTCATAGTACTATTAAGGCATTGAATATCCTATGGCATAGGATCTATTGCTCGCCACCTCAAAGTGTGTTGTGGCTTTGTGGGGTCGCTGGGATGTTCAAAACCTAGCCATTGTGTTATGGCTTCGGTTACACCCAAGCATAGTACTTTTGTGTATGTTGGTGGTCCCATGTGGGGTTGTTGGCTCGCCACAGTGGTGAGAAATAGATCCTACGGTATAGGATATTCAATGCCTTAACAGTACTATGAGGAAACCTCCCTTTAAATGAATCTTATGTATGCAACCTGACCATCACCATCCCATGCCATATGGAGATCCCATCATTGTTTAAATCGGTGTTGTTTAAATCGTCCTTACCTGTCGCAGTCCTTTTGTATCACATGGTGGCGAGATGGATGACCCTTCTTATATGCTCATGTATGTATGAATATATCCATGAATCCTCTACTATAGTTACAGTTACGGTCAGTGTCGTGGTACTATTAAGGCATTGAATATCGTATAGCATAGGAAATATGGCTCGCCCTTTGAGGTGGCCCATATGAGAGCAATTCAAGCACAAGAAAGGGATTTTCCAGAAATCCAACCTTTTCCAAAATGTCACATCCCCCGTAGCAATCTCTAGTTGGCTCGTAATCCCTTTTCGAGGTCTATCTCAACCAAAATCCACATAAGCCACCAAAGACATATTGTCAAGGTAAACAATCCTCCCAATGTTATTAGCAACCTTCATAACGATCTACCTAGTCCAAAGTCCTAAAGGGAATCTTACCAGCTTAACCCAAAGATATCGGGATTTGGATTTTTCAAACAGTAGATTGAAACCTACATGCCATTGTTGAAACCATAATATCCCCATCCAATAATCCAGGGGCACTAAAGAACAGTGATAAGATCACCCTCGTGCGAGAAATGAAATGGATCCATTTGTTCATGAGAAGGCTAATAATAGGACAATTGTCGAGCAAAGGTTTCCAATGAATTGAAACCCAAGATTGTACCTAAGATTTGTTAAGTGCAATGTAAAATAATTCCCCCAGAAGAACATGGACAAACAAACTCAAACCCTTGCTCATTTCGATGTCACATCCCCAAGAAAACATCACATTTTCATCTCGAAGACACATGGTTTTGGGAACAAAAAAATGTGTAAACTGAAGTCTCCAAATCATTACCAACCTCAACACCAAATGTCACCCCAAGTTGCAATGTGCCACGTCCCAAGTATCCAATAATACCAACATCATAGTCAAGATGAACGAAAAAACAAAAAGTGATAGAAAATCCCATATGTCAAACCTAAAAAAAACATAAAACGAGTCAAAAAGGGCAAATAAAAACAAGAGGCTATAAGATCCCAAAAAACCCTAAAGAAAATGCAGTACACATAGAAAACTCTAACAATGCATCACAAGATATCATAAAAGGGCGTCTAAAACAATGCCTTAGATTGATGTCATCAGGCTACAAAGGATGCAAGGAGAATTACATCTTTATGGCTCCAAAAACCGTGTTTGATAAAACCCTCTAAGAGTCGCTTCACAAACTCATTTATTTCAATCAAACAATTTATTAATTATAACCCTTTTATTTAATGTACAACTAAAGTCATCTCTATTTGAAAAAATCTAAACTAATGAAAGCTAGGAGACCATTGGTAACTCCTAATATTCAATCAATTCAATCATAATGTAAAATTACAACATATAACTAATTCAATTCCAATCAAATTTAGTTTTAAAGTATGTTTTTAAAAGGCATAATTTTATTTAATATATAAAATTACAATATACACGCCCAAAACAACTACAAGTAGCGTAAGTGCAAACATCATCACATAAAATCATCATATAAAATAAACATCTATACATGGAAATATAATGAAAATTCCCACAAAATATTGCTAAAATTAAATAAAATTACAATATGCACCCTCAAAATAACTACAAGTAGCATAAGTACAAACATCATCGCATAAAATTAATCATATAAAATAAACATCTATACATGGAAATATAATGAAAAGTCCCACAAAATATTGCTAAAATTAAATAAAATTACAATATACACCCCCAAAATAACTACACGTAGCGTAAATGCAAACATTATCACATAAAATCATCATATAAAATAAACATCTATACATGGAAATGTAATAAAAAGTCCCACCAAATATTGCTAAAACATGTGAATAAAAATAAACTACCATATTTTCTTTAAAGACTATTATTCATAAAATACGATAAATAATCATTACAATAATAAACTTAAAATTATTTTAATAATAATTTAATTTTAAAATTAAACTCAAATCATTTTATTTTATTTTTTATTTATGTTTACCTAACAATACACGAATAAAACCTACCACGTATATACTCTACCATCTTATTTTAAATTTAAAAATAATAATAATAATAATAAATGACATAATATATAACAAAACCCTTGAATATTAACTCCATTACCATTGATAAATCTCAACTCCACTACCATTAAATCCACATAAATTAGGTATGAGGACTCTCTTAAATAAATGCTAATCCCAATTATCTAGCAAGTGTGTTTTCATCCACTCATGGCGATGTTAACTTATTCGTATTTCTAAACTATATAAATCCAGACAGTTTGAATTACAATAAACCCGGATTGTCGAATCGCAATTTAAACAACAAATTAACCGCATCAAAACAGCTTAAAATTATTCCATTTTCAATATCATTTAAGGCGGGTTTTGGTATAAATTCAATGATTAAAATCGAGAATAATCCCATAAATGTAATATTGTGGAAATTGCGATCACTGTAATATTGTAGAAATTGTTTTTAGTGTGATTTTTTGGAAGCTTTTCTGATCTAATTTCTCTAAAATATGATAAGAATTTATTGAAATCACAAGCTTGATGGGTAACCCCTGCACAATTGAAGTGCCCTAATTTCAACCTGATGAATCCATATATACATTCAAAAAACCAGTTTAAATAACACAAATCAAGATTTTGCCTCAAAATTTTCTGCAAGATTCCAACACCAGAAAATCTAAAAAATCTTACTAAAAACAACTCTTCAAAACTACCCTCTAGTCATATTTCTGATTTTCAAATGGATCCAAATCATCATGATTGCACAATTTGAATCTGACTCATGAATAGATACAGATTATGATAATTACACAATCTGAACAATGGAATGACCAGATTGAAGGATTTTTGTTCACCAAATTATTGCCAAAGCAATTCAAAATAGGGCAAAATTTATTTATTTATTTATTTCACTGAACGAAAAAAAAAAAAAAAAAAAAAAAAAAAAAAAAAAAAAAAAAAAAAAAAAAAAAAAAAAAAAAAAAAAAAAAACAACATAATATTATATCATATGTTCAAATATACCGGATATGATCTTCATCATCCAAACCATTACAACATCCAGGCCATCTGGGTGAGCATATCATGCATTCCCACGAGAAAATATCATAAACTATAAAAAAACATATAGTCCATCAACCCAGTAATATTGTTCCAAGAAAATAAATAGTAGGCAAAGATATAATCATCAGTACAGTGTCCAATAATGGATCCATACTGCTCCAAATGGATCCTCGAAAATCCCTCTAAGTCTTCAAAGTTTTCTAAAAATCAAAACTATCGCAAAAGGAGAACTCTTAGAAATAGTGGATAACACTATCGGAAGGAAAAAACATGAAGAAAACAGTGAAATAAGGCCTATCGGAGACTTAAAACAACTTTCCACAGGAGCCGTCGGATTTGGCCAATCAACAGTCCAGATCAGATTGGCATATCGCAATCGGCGATGGCAGGCAGAGGCTATCGGAGGAGACCATATAAATGTTGCGATAGCGATTAGTGGGGTCAACTAGACGGCCCAGGTTAACTCGCCATATCGCATCGGTAGATTACAACAGAGCGCTTACAACGCCCCGGGGTTATATGCGATATGTGATTGTGATCAATTGCATCGCAATATCACATCAGAGTTGTGCAAAGGAGCGGGGCCGATAACAACTATGACTACGATAGCAAACCCGATAAAATTACGAAGGATATTTGATATATTTTGAGATCCGAAAAACAGGTTTTTCCACTGTATTTCGCTTTTTTGTTAAATAAACGAAATACAAAGGATAAAGTGCCAATCCGATGAAACCGGACCCGAAAGGGTTTATTAATGTTGTTGTATATTATTTCAAATCTGATATGAGCCATTTTGCGGGATTTTCATGTTTTAATGTATTTTTCAAATACGAAGGGAAACCACAAAACAAGTGGGATTTTGGGTGGTGAGTAGTTTTGGTCGGGCTTCGCCCGAGCCCATACACTAGCTGCCACATGTCCAGGCGCCGAAGAGAGAAAACAACCCATTTCGAGCAGTTAACCCCCGTATGCATGGGCCACCCGAAATAAACCTCAGCCGTTGGATGAAGAGCTCTCAGATCAACAGTGGATAAGCGATAAGCGATATAAAGGCGGACCCAATAGGAGTTATAAGGCTGAATTTATAGTATTTCAAATCTGATACACGGCAAATTGGCGGATTTTCACAGTTTTACGTGTATTTCTCTGTGTAAACAAAGAACAACCATTTTTGGGATTTCAAAGGCATCGATGGTCCATTTCATTACAGAACAGGTGGCCACCATCCCTAAAGGCGTTTAGCAATGATTGCTAACGCTCAGAGGGGGATTCGAGCGGACAGAGGCCGGGAGCTAGAGATCCCGAGAAGGGGAAACGAATAGACAGCGTTGATTGGCTTTAAAGCCACAGAAGATAGAGATAAGCAATGCTAAGACAGAAAACAAATAGAGACAGAGAGTCAGTGAGGAGAGTCTGTGTACTCAAAAATACTTGGGGGGTCCAAGTAAAGCCTTTTTGTTTTGTATCTGTTGTGTGAGACTCAAACTGAGCTCACTTTTGTAAAACTTTGTTTTCAAAGACATAATAGAGAGGTCGCCACTAAAGGCTGGACCAGGAGATGTAGCCCAAGAATTTTGGGTGAACTCCATATTAAACTTGTTGTGTTTATGTGTGTTGTCTATTATGTTCTTTAACTGCTTCATTGTCTATGTATTTTATAATCATATCGATCCATTGCACAAAGTTACATAGGCAAATCCATGCACATGAGTCTGTAATACCTTAATAATTTTCTAGGATCTCATTATCAGATCAAGTGGTATCAGAGCTTTAGGTTTGCTAAGGTTAGACAAGCTTGTGTTGGATTGTTGAATGCTAACTAGGTCAAAGCTCAAATTAAGAGAAGGAGAACTGGTTGAGGCTAATCCATAAATTTGAAGAGTTCATCCTTAGAAGAAAATGGCAGAAGAGATTCCCTTGGAATCAGACTCTCAATTCATGGACAGTTTCATGACCATGAGAGCCATGGTAGAAGAGATGTATCGAGAATTTAAGAAAGGTTGAGGTGAAATTACTTCAACCTCCAAACAAGAGAAAGGAACAAAGGAACCTCTTCTAGATGGCCATTCAGAAGGCAAAGGGAAAAGGGAAGATCATCGTCCATCAACACCTCCTTCTAGCCCTGAAAATAAAAAGAAGAAAACATCTTTGATTAAATTAGATGTAAAATTTGATTTGTCAATATATGATGGAGAATTAAATGCAGAAAAGCTAGATAACTGGATTAGACATATTGATGTATATTGCAGGGTGCAGAACATCGATTCAGAAAGGAGAAAGATTCAGCTGACCAGCCTTTGCCTTGGAGGAATTTCCCTAGTGTGGTGGGAAGGCAGGACACAAGTTGATTTGAAGAAGCATGGTAAAATCCTTTCTACCTGGAGTGAATTTGTTTCTACCATTAAAAAAAAATTCTATCCACTAGCTTATATGCAGCAAGAAATGATGAGTTGGCAAACTCTTCGCCAATTAAAGGCGCAAAGTGTACAAAGTTATACCCAGGAATTTAGAAAAAAAGCTTTAATTCTAGGCATTTCTCTAGACTCACTAAAACTTTGTTGAAGTATATAGGTGGTCTGCATAGCTATTTGAGGCACACGATTCTCATGTTTAACCCTACTAGCATAGATGAGGTATCAGTTCAGGCTACACATCTAGAGGCTAGAGGCAAGAATGTGAACCCAGAGATTGGGGGATCAAAACCCACTGCAAGCAAGAACAAGGAGAAGAAGAAGCAAAAATGGAAGGAGAGGAAAACAAACACTGTATAGAAAGACAAACCTTCATGCACTTACTGCAAGAAGGATGGATATGATGATGCACATTGTTGGTCTTTGCATCCGGAGCTGAAACCCAAGAAGTTCGATGGCAAGAAGAAGAAGATTGCTGCTGCTATTCAGAAATATTTGGGGTCGGACTCTGGTGATGAAACAATAGTCACAGCTACACGTATGAAAGGTAAAAATTCTTAAGCATCTACTAGTAATTATGCACAATCTATTGATAGTGAAGAAAATGAGAGGAAAAGACATGAGCTTTTTCATATTAGAGTTATTTCCAAGCATCAAAAGATTGATACTTTATTTGATAGTAGATCACAAGTAAACTTGATTTCTGAAGCAATTGTAAGAAAGTTGGGACTACTAACCACACATCACAAGAAGCCATATCCATTAGGTTGGGTATGTGATAAAGAAAAACTACAAGTGACTAGACAATGTAAACTTAGGTTTGCTTTTGGCTCAACATTTATAGATGAGGTTGAGTTAGATACAGTTCCCCTAGATATATGTGGTATTGTTTTAGGAAGTCCTTAGTTGTATGATAGAAAAGCTATTTTCTATAGAACTGAAAATAAGTATCAACTCACAAAAGATGGGATAGAATATATTATAAGAGCTCGTCAGCTCAAAAATAAATACACTCTCATAAACTCAGGGCAGATGAAAAGAATTGTAAATTCATGCAAGCAATTTTTACTAATGGTTTTAAAGGAAAACACCCCCAATAAAACCAATGCATTTGAAGGTTGTGATGCTAAACAGAAAGCTGATTTAGAAAATGTTGTTTCAGAATATGATATCATATTTCAAGAACCTAAAGGTCTGCCACCCAAAATGGAAATAGTACATGATATTCATTTGCAACAAGATGCTCCATTTCCTAACATTGGAATGTATAGGTTATCCTTTAGAGAATGCGGAGATCAAGAAGAAAGTACAGGAGCTGCTCGATAAAGGGTTCATAAGGCGAAGCACATCACCATGTGGATCTCCAATTGTGTTGGTGAGAAAAAAAGATGGTTCGTAGAGGATGTGCATTGATTACAGAGCACTGAATAAAATAACAATCAAGAATCATTATCCTCTTCCTCGCATAGATGATCTATTAGATTAGTTGAAAGAAGCAGTTTACTTTTCCAAGTTGGACTTGCGTAGTGGCTATCATCAAGTCAGAGTAGCAGAAAAAGATGTATGGAAGATTGCTTTCAAAACAAAGAAAGGGTTGTATGAATGGCTGGTTATGCCTTTTGGCCTAACTAATGCTCCTGTCACTTTCATGAGAATTATAAACTATGTACTCAGACCTTTTATTGATGATTTTGTAATTGTATATTTAGATGACATTCTTGTTTTCAGTACAACATGGGAAGAACATTTGAAGCCTATAAAGCAAACTTTAGATGTTTTAAAAAGAGAATCCCTCTTTAAATTATTTGGCAAAACATCTTTAAATTATTTGGGTCATATTGTAGGGGGTGGTGAATTGAAGATAGATCCCTCTAAGGTCGAAGTCATTCTGAACTGGTCTAAACCCAAATCTGCAACAGAAGTTAGGAGCTTCCTAGGAGAAACACAATATTGGAGAAAGTTTATTGCTAACTTTTCCTTGATTGCAGCGCCCTTACATGCTTTAACAGGATTGAACAAGGTGTTTCAGTGGGGAGGCAAACAACAGAAAGCCTTCAACACCTTGAAAGAAAAAATTAGTAGAGCACCAGTACTAGCATTGCCAGATCTGCAAAAACCATTTGATATTGAAACAGATGCCAGTGACTATGCCATGGGAGCAGTGTTGATGCAACACGGTAAACCCATATGTTATCATTCTAAGACATTTAATTCTGCAGTAGTTAATTATCCCACATATGATAAAGAATTGTATGCATTAGTGCAGAGTGTGAAAAAGTGGAAACATTACCTAATGGGAAAAGAAATAGTTATACACACTAATCATCAACCACTTCAATATTTTCACTCACAAACTAAATTGCAGCAATCAAGACACCATAGGTGGATGGGTTTTCTACAACAGTTTCATCTTGTCATCAGGTATAAGAAAGACATACACAATAAAGTTGCAGATATGTTATCAAGGCCAATCATAAATTATACTTAATCATAACTCAGTATTGCATGAAAGGTACATTAAACAATATGTTCAAGATGTAGATTTTAAAGATGTATATGCAACTTTAAGTCATGGAAAACAAGTAGAATAATTGGATTATCATGTTAAGGACCAACTCTTTTATCATTTGGGAAAGTTATGCATTCCTCAAACTGAAAGAGTTAACATAATCCAAGAAGCACATACTTCTCTAATATCAGGTCATTTTGGTGTAAGTAAAACAGTTGCACAACTGCAAAGGTTCTGTTATTGGCCAAGAATGCATGAAACAGTTTCTAGATATATTAGAAGGTGTACCATGTGTACTAAAAGCAAGCCCAGCAATAGAAAACTAGGCTTGTAAACTCCACTTCCAATTCCTTCTCATCCTTGGGAAAGTGTTTCCATGGACTTTGTTAGGGGATTGCGAAAATCTAGAAAAGGTCATGACTATTTATATGTTATTGTGGACAGATTAAGCAAAATGTGTATTTTAATACCTTGTAACAAGCAGATTACAGTTGAACAAACAACAAAGTTGTTCTTTCAACATGTATGGGTTCATTTTGGGTTACCCACTTCTATTGTCTCTGATCGAGATTCTCGATTTGTTGGGAAGTTTTGGTCAAGTCTATGGGAGTTGATGGACACCAGATTGAAGAAGAGCACAGCATTTCATCCACAAACAGATGGCCAAACAGAGGTGGTCAACAGGACAATGATCTAGTTGCTCAGGGGCTATTGCAGCAAGCATCCCAAGCTTTGGGATGAACATTTATGTTATGTGCAGCATGCTTACAACCGTGTTAAGCACTCTTCTACACAAAGATCTCCTTTTGAGACTTGTTTTGGTTTTACACCAAGGTCTCCCTTGGATTTTGTCTTTAGTAAAGACATAGCAATTGATGGACGTAGTGATGTGGACAAAGCAACCAAGTTCATTGAACAGATCCAAGAAATTCACCAGGCAGTGCAGGAACAGCTGGAAAGAAGTCAGGCCAAGAACAAGGCAAGGCATTATAAGTATTGAATTAAGCATAGCTTCCAAGTTGGTGATCAATTCTAATTATACATCAGCGAAGACAGAATGCAAGGTGAAGGTAAAAAGTTGAAGCCAATAAGGTATGGGCCTTTCAAGATACTTGAGAAAAATAGTGAGAACACTTTTCGCCTTGATTTGCCAGCTTACATGAACATGTATTCAGTAGTTAATGCAGAGAACTTGAGACTGTTTGAACCTTCGTTGATTGAAGATCCTGAAGAGCAAAGTCAGTTGCCTTCTTATTGATGATCTGTTGCCTGAATACCTCAATGAGTTTCAGGAAGATACAGTTCTGGGCAAGAAGGTGAGAACTACGCACAGAGGGGAATTTGAGTACCTCAGAATCGGACTCAAGGGTTTAAAACCAAGCAGTGCAAGATGGATAGAGATTGGACAAGTGAGGAAGTTATATCCTCACTTGATTGATGCTTAAAAACCAACTTTTGGTGGTCCAAAAGATTTTTCAGTGGGAAGGCGTGATCCAAATGGATCCTAGAAAAACCCTCTAAGTCTTCAAAGTCTTCTAAATATCAAAACTATCGCAAAAGGAGAACTCTTAGAAATAGAGAATAACACTATCAGAAGGCAAAAGTATGAAGAAAACAGTGAAATAAGGCCTATCGAAGGCTTAAAACAACTTTTCACAGGAGCTGTCGGATCTGGTCGATCAACGGTCCAGATCTAATCGGCATATCGCAATTGGTGATGGCAGGCGGAGGCTATTGGAGGAGACCATATAAATGTTGCGATAGCGATTAGCGGGGTCATCGAGGATCATCGATCAAGTGCGCAAATCGACGGCCCAAGTTAACTCGCCATATTGCATCAGCAGATTACAACGGAGTGCTTACAACGGCCCGGGGGTCTATGTGATATGCGATTGCCATCAATCACATCGCAATATCACATCGGAGCTATGCAAAGGAGCGGGGTCGATAAGAACCGTGACTGTGATAGCCAAACCCGATAAAATTATGAATGATATTTGATATTTTTGAGATCCGGAAAACAGGGTTTTCCTTTGTATTTCGCGTTTTCATTAAATAAACGAAATACAAAGGATAAAGCACCAATGCAATGAAACCGGACCCGAAAGGGTTTATTAATGTTGTTGTATATTATTTCAAGTCTAATATGAGCCATTTTGCGGGATTTTCATGTTTTAATGTATTTTTTGAATATAAAGGGAAATCACAAAACAAGCGGGATTTCGGGCGGGCCATAGGCAGTAAGTGGTTTTGGCTAGGCTCTGCCCGAGCCCATACACTGGCTGCCACGTGTCCAGGCGCCGGAGAGAGAAAACCATCCTTTTTAGGCGGTTAACCCCCATACGCATGGGGCACCCGAAATGAACCTCAATGGTTGGATCAAGATCTCTCAAATCAACGGTGGATATGTAATAAGCGATATAAAGGCGGACCCAATAGGAGTTATAAGGCGGAATTTATAGTATTTCAAATCCGATAAACGGTAGATTGGTGGATTTTCACAGTTTTATGTGTATTTCTCTGTGAAAACAGAGAACGACCATTTTTGGGATTTCAAAGGCATCGATGGTCCATTTCGTTACAGAATAGGTTGTTGTCATCCTTGAAGGAATTTAGCAATGATTGCTAATGCTTAGAGGGGGATTTGAAGGGACAGAGGTTCGGAGCTAGAGAGCCCGAGAAGGGGAAACGAACAGACGGCGTCGATTGGATTTAAAGCCACAGAAGATAGAAGATAGAGATAAGCAATGTTGAGACGGAGAGCAAACAGAGATAGAGACTCTGTGAGGAGAGTCTGTGTACTCAAAAAGACTTGGGGGATCCAAGTAAAGCCTTGTTGTTTTGTATCTATTGTGTGAGACTCAAATTGAGCTCACTTTTTAAAAACTCTATTTTCGAAGACATAATAGAGAGGTCACCACTGAAGGTTGGACCAGGAGATGTAGCCCAGGAGTTTTGGGCGAACTCCATATTAAACTTGTTGTGTTTATGTGTGTGGTCTATTATGTTCTTTAACTGCTTCATTGTCTATGTATTTCGCAATCTTATCAACCCATTGCACAAAGTAACATAGGCAAATCCATGTACATGAGTCTATAATACCTTAATAATTGTCTAGGATCTCATTATCAGATCACATACTTTCTATCCAGGCAAGTGGGCAATCAGCATGTCTATTCATCCATTCTAGATGGAAAGCTAATGAAGATAAACTAGTTCGTCATACAAAAAATCTACAAAAAAGAGTGGAGAAGAAAAGAAGTTACCTTGGAAATGGAAATTCTCCCACTTCAAAAACATTTTGTTCCCATGTTATCTCCATATGCATATTACCAATCTTACCGTGCAATCCCTTCTTTGATAATCCATCAGCTTCCTTGTTTTGTTCTATGCCTATATGGCATATTGTGGAGTCGTTGTGTTGTTTCCATAGGAGGTCGATTCTCCCCAGTGAGCCGAGTGGCAAGGGATTGTTGATGGTTGCTTTTTCTTTGACCTGTTCAATGATGATCTTGGAATCGCCATAAATATGAATGTGAGGAATGCCAAGGAAATTATGGAACCAAAGGAGGCCCCATAGAGCCATAGCTTCAGCCCTGGTGTTGGTGCCCCTACCCCCATTCCAGAAAACCCTGTAAGACATATCAGTTGAAATTGCTATCCAAAAACCACAGCGATAAGTGTTCCTTTGTGCAGCCCCATCAAAGAAGCCCATTGGATATTCCATCTGTATTTCGGTTTGCTTGTGTTATCTGATTCTAAAGCATGTGGCTTGTGTGGTGTGTATGGAAATATTAGTGACGGTTCTTTCAAAAACCATAGAAAATTATTTTGTGGAATTCTGGAAAATGTACCTTTTTCTCCAATTTCAAATCACCCAGAAAAGGAAAAGTGGGATGATTCTCCATATAGATTTATGAGTGCTCCACCATTTCAAAGATTCCATAATGCAGTCATGATGAATATAAGGAAAACCAATGTGCGATGGAAAAAAAAATCATACATGTACCGTATATGGACATTGGAGAAATATGTGGTTATTGTTCTCCTCATTCCTTTTGCATATGGAGCATATGCCAGGTCCATGCCACTGCCTCTTCTACATATTAGATTTTTGTTGTGGAGACCAGCCAAGTGAATATGATGATTTTATTTGGAATTTTGGTTTTCCAAAAGGCATATAAGACATGATGCTCTCCCTGTCTATCATCCATGTTGCATAGAGTTAAGTATGTATCAGCAATGATAATATTGTCTAATACCATCTTCCCAGTCCATATAAATTTATCTTTTGATCCCGTACTAACAAATGCCAAGTTGATTCATGCCAATAGTGATCTAGTTCCATTCCAGGTTCATCTACCCAAACAGACCTATCTCCTGTGCATTTTTCCATATGGGGCATGGGCCCTACCAATGAGCAATGACTTAGCACCAGAAGTATATGCCACAGCGATTTAAGAAATGTATAAGCCCCTTAGAAATATTATATTCAATGCCAGCACCCAAAATCTAATCAACGCCAATGAGGATTTTGTTGTCTGATTCCATCTTCTAGGCAATATGTTGAATAAAAATATTAGCAATCTTAAGAAAACTAAGCTAGATAGTTGTTCCATGACTGGTTCCAATGGTACCTTTACGATACCATAATAAGAAGTCTTGATTCTTAAGGTACTTATGTCAGGTGACCCTACTCCAAGTGCCAGACCCAAATATACCCCTCCAAAGTGATTTGATCAATAGTTACCATCCAAAACGACGCAGGTCCATGAATCCCCATCCACCCATGCCTTTTGGAAAAGAGATGTTGGATAGATTGACCAAATGATTTTTTTTACCATGTATCCCCCCAGATGAAATTAGCCATGATAGAGTTTAGATTGTTGATAATAGAGACAAGGATATGAAACATATGTGCCCTTTAAACCCCCAATTGAGTAAGGACAGCTTGGGTAAGGATGACCCGACCCCCAGAGGCAGACACCTAAATTCCCACCCAGAAATCCTTTTGAAAAAATGATCTACAAGCCATTTCCAATCAACAACTCTGTAACTACAAGGTTTAATATGATATCCAAGGTATTTCATACCATTTTGCATCATCACGCCTAAATGCCAAAAATATTTTTGATATATGCAATAGAATCCATGTCACATTGTCCATGATGCAAAATAGATTTATGAACATTCATATGCAGGCCAGTGGTATTAGCAAATCTTCTGAAAATATGAAAAATACAAAACCATGCAAGTTGACATAACATACCCATGATGAGTACATCGTTGACGAAGAAACCATGTGATATGATGATGTTGTTTCCCATCTGCAGAGCCTGGAATTGTTCTTGTGCGATCGCCTCTTTTATGTGCACGGTCAGTGAAACCATCGCAGAAATGAAAAACAGAGGTGAGAGGGTGCATCCCTAGCAGAGCCCCCATCCAGCCCTAAAGAATTTAGATTGATATCCATTTATGATAACAACATAATTGATGTTAACAACAAATGCCATGATCCAATCGAAACATCTGGGTTGTAGGCCGATTTTGATGAGAACCAGTCTAAGGAAACCCCAATCCACATAGTCATGCGCCTTCTGTAAGTTGACTTGCATAATTGCAGCATTTAATTGTTTGGAGTGTATCGCATGCATGCATTCTTGAGCATTTGCAACGGCGTCGTGTATTAGCATGTCCTAGAGGAAACTGTGTTGTTCAGGGGAAATATGGCGTGATAGAGTGCATTGCATACGACCAGCAATGGTTTTTGAAATGATTTTGTAAATGAGATTGCAGAGCGATATGGGTCTGAAGTCTGCAAAGATTGTTGATGGACAACGCTTCGGGATAAGTGCAATATAAGTGGAGGTGATACGGTTATGAATATTACTAGTGATCCTCGACTTCTCCACCATGCCCAGTAAGTCTTTTTTGAATAGATCAAAGAAGTGGGTGAAGAGTTCCACCATCCATCCGTTCGGTGCCAAACTTTTATCACCCTTGAAGGATTTTAGAATGCCAAGTAATTCATCTTCTATGACCTCCTTGAAAATTTTATCATTTGAACCCTCATCGTACATAGTCGAGTGTGGTCCAATCCCCCATATGAGGTCCTCCGCAACAATATCTTCATTACAGACATATGCCATTTGAAAATGAGCGAATGCGGAATTACTAATCTCCTCTTGTGTCTAGATGTATTGTCCATCAGCGTTTTTTATCCCCCATATAGTGTTAATGTTGCGTTGGTGATTAGCAAAGCGGTGAAAAAATTTAGTGTTGCGATCCCCTTCCTTGATCCATAAAGTCTGACTTTTCAACCGCCATGTAGATTCCTCTATAGAGAGGAGTTGTTTCTTCTTTAGCTCGAGGGCATGAATACGAGACCAAGTAGTTGTAGATAGACAGCTGGTGGTCATCATAGGGAGTAAAGAATCTAGTTCTCGTTGAATGCCGAAGAGGTCCTTTTGTAGGGCCCTATACTTCCACTTCTGCCAAGATTTGACCTCCCTGCAAAGGATGTCCAAATTGTCAAGTATGTTAACCATAGGGGAAGGACCTTTTGCATAAACACAATTCACAAAGACAAGTTTTCCATCGACACACTGAACAAATCCCTACAAGCTTCAACTAAAAACACACATTCGACACTCTGCAGTAATTGTCAGGGCTTAAATTTCCCATAGATGCAAAGGTGGTGTCTAGAGACACCATAAATGAGAGTGAATAATGAATGAATAACAGTCAGAGTGATACTTTTCAGCCTCTGAAACCGTAGAGGGTTCGGCCCTGATTTTTTAAGGAGTAAACAATATCCATGGCAGTGACAGTTTTTCTCCTGCCATGCCCTGTGTAGGTCATTGCATCTCTAATCACATTCTCCAAGAAAATCTTCAATACACATCAGGTATCTTCATAGATGAGGCCACTAATGCACTTTATGTCTCCTCTCCTGGCTTGGTGATTCCTGGGAGGTTATCTTTGAGAACTTTAGTTGGATTCAGGACTCCTAAAAACTAAAATATGGGTTACAACTTTCCCTATACCTTAATTTTCAAATCATAGTTATGAATATGTTTTGCATGAAAGCCAAATGACATATCAAATGGTATGAGCATTTAAATATTGAAATATTGCATTCAAGAAGTATAACCCCTATAGTGCCCTCACATACTAGACATTTAATGTTGAAGCAAGTTAATCAATTCTGAAGGGACTTGGATTCTTTTTTAGATTGGGATGATGGATTTGGCAAATTATTCTAGAATACAAGTAGGAGAGCCTGTTAGGCCCCTATACTACTAGTGTAACCCCTTATTGTTATTAGTACAACCCACTTATTATATTGATGTACCCATGTAGTGCCCATATTGTTACTATTGTGCCCCATAGAAGCCCACTATTGTTATTATTGTGCCCTTACATTATTATTGTTATGTAGGCTCTGATTATGTTATGACCCCTTAGACTCCTATATATAGAAAGGAGGTCTTTTCATTTGAATCATCCAAGAATTGTTCATTTATGTAATGTAAAGGAGGTTGCCCCCTCAAAGAGGCTGAATTTTAAGGCGTTGATCTATCTTTTCTATCTTTTCTTGAGCTGGTTTCATAACAGAGCCTTATGGTTTCTCGCTCTATTCCTTTTAGAGCTCAAATTGGACTTTTCTTTCATCGAGTATTAAGACAATTTTTGGTGATTCCTCATGGCATTTTGGTTTTCCTAGAGGTCCCATTTGGTGGCTTGGTGATTCCTGAATTGGACACTTTGTATAAGAAAGCTAACATTGTGGCTTAATAAACCAAAGACTCATGTGTGCCTTCACTCTATGCGAGAAAACAAAAGGGTAGTGTGCCAAATTTATAAATAAACTCTAATTTTGAAAGCTTCTTGCTTTATTGTCACTGGTCTAAGAGAATGTTGGAAAATGGATTGGTTAATGATTATGGTAATATAGGATATTGATCGATCCAAGGAGCAATAAAAGATAATGCGCTACAATGGATGAAACTCTACAGTGGCTAGGGTCGAACTAAGGTTCAACCCTAGCCAATCGCTTTAATTCTTTCGACCTCCCAAGTTGGCCTCCTTCGTTACGATGACATCCCCCCTTCTACAGGATTGGATCTTCCAGTTATCTCTGATTCTAAGCTTGGATATTTGATGGCACCCATAGTAGTTGGTAATCTGAAAGCATCCTCTGCTTTAAGTAAAGGTATTCTCTCTTTTAAAGATGTGGTTAACTCTAGATCATGTTTTCTTCCTCTCGGTCAAGTGGTACATGAATTCTGAGCAATCACAATTCTGTTGAGGGGAGAAGCCATCAATGAAGCAATGTGTTTTTCAAACAGAAGTTTAGTTTGCAGATCCAATAGCATCTAGCCTTGTTTAGTTGACCTTGATCAATGGATCTTAGAGAATTGGAAACCCCTTCTTTTTTATATTTATTGTTTGGATCGTGGTTTTTTTGTGTTGATTTTTGAAGAGTTGGAAGACAAGAATGTTACTTTTAATAATGGTCTATGGTTTTAGGTACGTGCGAGGCTTTTTATGTAGGCATGGTTCCCCTCCTTCAATCCTCTTACAGACATAATTTATTCTACTCTAGTCTAGGTCAAACTCCCAAACATGCCCCTACATCTCTAGAGAGGGAATCGTGAATGCAATTGGAGTCTTCCAATGTCAAATCCCAAAAACAAAAAATTATGTCAACCCCGCATATGTTTGGATCTATGTGGAGATGGATTTCAGCAAGGGTTTTCCAACATAACTGAATTTGGCCAACACATATTACTTATGGGTTCAAAAGCTTGACTACGAGAATATCTACTTTTGGTGTTGAGCATGTTATGAGACAAGGCATATAGTTAAAAATTGCCCCAAAGCCATGAAAATTGGCAATTTGCAAACAACCGAGAAAAGGAATCGAAGGCCAAAATGGTGGGTAGGCACTCAAAGAGAACACTATACAGTTTATAAGGAGGAAGAACCCCAGGCTAAAGCATAGGATATGAAAGGGGAAAAAGATTGGCTAGAAGACGCAAAAGTCATAAAAAATACACCAAACCCAGGTTCAAATGAGGAACCTGCTCACCAAAGCCCTAAGAACAATGCCTTCTCCCATGTTTCTTTACAAAATAAGATTAAACAAGTAACTTCTTGGGTTGACCAAGCATACGATGAAGAGCCATTAAGGAGCCAAAAGGACGAAGCTACTAGCAAAGATCATCACCATATAGGTGATGTGCCATATTCATCAAATAACGTGAGATGGGCCAAAGTTGGAAAAGGGCGAAAAATATCTCGCCAAGGGAGAAGCCAATCAAAATTAAAATGACAAATAGTTAAGAATGAGATGCCATTGTGTTTGGATCTTCAGAGTATTTTGGAAAATATTTAGTTGGGATGGGAACAATTTTTTTGAATTATGGAGTTCTCAATTGAGGAATTAGATTGATCCTATATACTCAATCTCCGATCCTCAAGGAATTTTGACAACTCTTTTTTAGAAGAATTGTAATGGTTATGGGTTGGATCCCAGTTCTTTTAATATAAACTAAAATACATGTTTCCATGAAAAAAAATGGTTATGGTAATGTAATGATGCCATTTGTGGGAAGTGCAAGGGGGAATTTGGAGGTGTTATGTAGTACCTTTAGAAAGGGCCACTTGCATTCTGAAGATGTCCATAGTGTGAAATCACTAATGTACACAGTTTTGAGAAGATGGGAAGATCTTATTATAGACAATAGGAATTTAATTTTCTCAATGATTTGTAGAATGCATTCTCAATAAAAATACTAGAAATAATGAATATGCATTCATCCCATAAACCTTACACAATCAAAAGAGGAAAATAGAAATGCTTCAAGCTAAGTGTGTACCTCTTCATCAAATGATAACATTGAGAACATGGTTGAACACCCCACTTTAATTTCCTCAAATAGCAAATTGCTTATTGGGTTAGTAGTTGAGGAAATTAAGGAAGACGAGACTATACCACAACAATAGACAATGTAGAAAATGATGGGTGTAGACCAAAACTTCCAAGCCACAATACATAACAAAAAAAAGCACTTCACTTTTGGAACAAGAAATCAAAACATCTTGGTCCACTCGCAATCTTTGTTGCCTAGGGTATTTGGCTCCTCAAGAATGGAATCATCTTACAAGATGATGGACCTAACCTTCTTACTCTTTCTTCCAAGGTAGTTGCTCGCTCTAGAGACTATATCCATGATTTCCCTATTAAGAAGTCTAGAAGTCAACATTTTCCTGAGATCCCATCAAATGTTTCTATTGGATTTTTTACAAGGCTACCCAAGAAAATATGTGGAGGGGGTTGATAAAACTATCTGATTAAAGATCTATTCAATATAAAATTGGTATTGATCCTGGCACTAATACCAAAGCAGAGCTCATTGTTGCTTGGACCCTTATGACGGTTGCAAAGCTCATAAACATAAGAAATAGCATGATCTCGAGGGATTCAAAATGTGTTATAGATTGGCTTTCAAGACCAACAAAGCTAGAGGTCTTGAATTTGGCTACATGGAAACAAAGAATTAGAGAAATCATAGGTTGCTTCCAAGATATACAATTCCAATATATCTACAAGGAATACAACAATTGCACAAACAAATTATCAAAAAGAGCATCAACATTGGGGCCAAGACACATTATAATTGAAGAATTGTCTAGCTGTGAGATTATAAATCAATCAACACTTCTCTAACACAACTAGACTGCCTTCTAATGTTTCAACATGAGTAGAAGCAGATACAAATTCAAGAAAATCTGCAAACAACAAATCAGAGTCTACAAAAGGCAGAAAAAGACTCTAGTGAATCAATATATAAGCATATTTTTTCTAGTAATTTTACAGATTATAGACAATAAGTTTTTCTATCTATTGATGTAAGCACAAATGATACAAGGCTGCCCACATTATTTATGCTCTTACAGCCAAAATTATAGAAGTCTAGATCAGTCAATTAAAATATTGTAAAACCTCTAACAAAGTGATTCAAATGATAAACAAAATTGCAATGTGACCCAATAGTTTTGAGATAAATTCCAGTCTCTCACAACAAAGAATTGCACCTTTTTTTATTCCTAATAAATAACAAAAAAAAAAAATCAAGTAAAACAAAAAAAAGTATTTTTTTATCACCATGCCTTCATTCAATATTAGTGTTTACTATTTTACAAATTTTGTTTTATTTTAGGTGTTTTTTATAAAATTTATACTAATAGTATCTTTTCAAAATCCTTTATGAAGGATTTTTATGTTTCTTTATATAGTAAGCTTTAAGTTTGGAATGAATTTCAAGTTTTAATTTTTATTAACTTCAATATTTTTTATATCATTATGCTAATTAATATGGATACAACTTTCTAATGCTATATATATATATAGAAAGCATCATAATATGTATGTGCAAACTTGATGGGAGAGCATAATAATATTGTTGATCTTCTCCATGTACACCTCATTTGAATATTCAACCAAATCTTGAAAACCCCTTCAAGTAGAGCTCCACATCTTTTAAGTGCTACTCGAACTTATTCTCATGAACCCACTTCATGACAACATGCTTGATTTTCTTCACATTTGATTCATATTATACAGCGATAGAATCCCTATGTACCCTAGTAAAAGGATACCATTGGTTCTTAACTCATGGAACAAGACCCTCATCCTCCAACAATTAATGATTGAATTTAGAAGATCTTGGAAAAAAAATTCAATGCCAAAAAAATATAAGAACATGAGAAACAATCAAAATTCCCACCTATGCCAATCCACTACCCCACCCCCATATTATCACCCACTATAGTTTCAATAAGTAGGAACTTATCCAGTCATCCTAAAAATTGATCTTTACAAAGCCTTTGATCGTACCTGTTGATCCTACTTCATGATAACTCTCACTCACATTGGCTTCCCCTTTGCTTTCATCAATTGGATCATGGGATGTATTACCTCAGTCTCCTTTAGTATTCTCATCAATGGAGCGGCTTCGAGTTTCTTTCATGTTGAACAAGGCCTGAGGCAGGGATGTCCTCTCTCTCCGCTGCTCTTTCTCCTCATCATGGAAGGCTTCAGCGGACTGATAACAAAAGGCAGAGAGGAAGGCTCTTTGGCTAGAGTCAAGCTCTCAAATATGTCCTCTATAACCCATCTTTTATTTGTTGATGATGTTCTAATTTTTTAAATGGATTTTTTCAAGACTCATATGCTTTCAAGGCTATTCTAGATCTTTTTTGTATAGCTACAGTGATGCAGCCAAATATTGCAAAATCAACTATTATCATAGTTTCCTGCCAGCGAAATGAAGCAAGATTAGCTAGCCAATTTTTTTAATATAAGCGTCAAGATCTAGATGATGGTCTTAAATATTTGGGTTTCAGATTGAAACCAAATGGTTATCGCATAGCAGATTGGACTTGGCTTATAGCCAAGATTGAAAGCAGAATCAATATTTGGCAACAGAGATGGCTTTCTAGCGCAGGTAGGTTAACTCTCCTCAAGTCGGTCCTACAAGCTATTCCGGTTTACTGGATGTCGTTGGCCTGGATTCCCAAAGGCATTTTAAAAAGAATTCAACAATTATGTTGTTGCTTCCTTTGGCACAGACAAATTCCAGGGAGAACTTTTGCTTGGGTCCATTGGGACAACAATGACAAACCCAAAAAACTAGGGGGTTGGGGCATAAAAAATTTGCATTTATTCGCTAAGGCTTTGGCCGCAAAACTAGGTTGGCAACTTATTAATTCCAAACGTCTTTGGCAGGGACTCACTTATCATAAGTACATATATCCGCTCTCAATTTTGGAATGGATCTGTAGACCTTCAGTTCCTACGACTAGATCCTCCATAATTTGGAAAGCATTATCTCAATCTATCTCTTTGATCAAGCGTGGTCTAGCTTAGAAAGTTGGCAATGGAGTTCAAGTGAGGATTGGTTTGGACGCGTGGAGTGGATGTGGGAATGGCCATATTCTCCCCTATCCTCTTTGCAATTTCCTTCAAGACTCTAGCATCACCCACTTATCACATATAGCAAATGATATTCAGGACAGGTGGCAAAACCAAACTTGGAAGGACCACAGAACACTCAACATTCCGACAATTTGGGTCGATCACTGGCAAAGATTCATAAGCTCATTAGAGGAGGCCAATGTGCATATAAACGACAATCAAGATGTCCTTATCTGAGCATTAGATCCCCAAGGCAAATACTCCCCCAAATAAGGTTATGCTTATACAATGGCAACCAGACACATGGGTGATTTCTCTTGGTAGTGGAGTCATATCTGGAAATTAAAGGCCCCTCCCAAATCTACGCTTTTCAGGGGGTGCATTTTAACAGACAAGGTTCCCACAGAACTAATGTTGAAGCGTCGTGCAAACTACAGGCCTTCTAGATATTGTTTGTGTAGGATGCAAGAGGAAGATACTTCTCATCTCTTCTTACCTATTATGTCTCAAAAGCCTTCTGACAAAAGATCCTCACTTCACTAAATCTACATATTGATTAGTCGAGACAAGATATTGAAGAGGTTTGGCAAAGATGGTGGATAAAAGCCAACTCTCAAAAAACTAGATGCCTTCCACTACTAATTTGTTGGGGAATTTGGCTTAATAGGAACGACTCCATTTTCAAGAATGCCAAAATAGATTGGGACTCTTTCAATATTTCGCTGTTGGCTTTAAACAATTCACCCCCAAAGGACCAAGGCATCCGACCCCCTCGAATCATTACCCGGGAATCCATAGACATAAACTCCCCCTAGGGTTATTTTGACAACTAAACACAAACTAAACGTTGTGGTGGAGGGGTGGTGCTATATATGGATAATATAGTGTTTTATAGAATCAAGGTCAGCCTTGGCAAAGGCACCAACAAGTATACTGAATTGAGCAATCTAAAATACCTTCTCCTTTTTGCAAAAGAACAAAATTGCCAACAACTTGAAATATTCGGAGACTCACAGCGCATAGTTAACTGGACAAATGAAGTTAATCATTGTCACTTGCACACACTTAGATATATTCAAACTACTATCATTTCTCTAAAGTCCCAATTTGATTCATTCGCATGCTCACATATATACAAAGAAAGAAATGAGATCGTTGATCGTTTATCCAAAAAGGCAACATTGCTGAACAAAAGTCAATGGCAGATACAAGAATACAAGGGCAGTAATTTCTACAATTACTATCATCATCCTTTTATGGACATGATTGGTTCCTATCATAGAATGATCATTAGATCATTCAGCAACTTTTCTTTTACTTTCTCCTTCTATGTATATAACTTACTAATTTTTAGTATATTTTTGGACAAACTCATATTCTCAAAAACTTATTGGACTTCTCAAAAATTTAATATTAGTAAGCATCATAATAGTTTTTTGTAAAGTTTATAATAACTCTAAACAATACTCTTTTTTGCTAACGGTTCATATCTACAATATCATACAACATGTAATTTTCTTATCTTTTTAATAAAAATTACACTTTTTCCCAACCACAAATGACAAAAAACAAAAAAAAAGAACGAACTTATCCAACATTTTTGAAATACTTATCAACATTACATTCTTATTTCTCCATGTTGGCCTCAACTTAATTAGATTCACATCAATTACACAACATTCCTCTAATCTACTCACAAAGTACTTAAAACAACCTCATCCTAAATCTCAAAGTTTCCAATAAAATTTAAATCTCCAACCATAATGTGACATTGGTCATTGGTAGCCACAAATTAACCTACAAACATAAGTTTTTGTGTAATTGATCATTTTAATCTATAGTTACAAATATATTAATGATCTAACTTAGTTATATAGTCCAAAATATTTTATTTTTACTTTAAAAAGAAAATGTACCTACTTAAAATGCATAAACATATTTACATATTTATGTATTATATAGTCGACATTGCTTTAAGACCTTTTTACTAACTATTATTCATTAATGTAATATTAATTTATATATATATATATATATATATATATAATATATTATATATTATTAACTCTATTAATTTCATTATCCATATTAATTAGTTTTAATATTTATAGATTTTCTTTAATTATATTTAATTTTCTATTTGTTTTTCTTATATAGTTAAATGAAATTAGTTATTAATATAAATAGTATTATATATTTATAATTTTCATTAATGTTAGTTTTTTTAATAATTATAATTTTATTAATTTATTATATATAGAGTAAAATTTTATATATAGTTAAAAAGTGTATAATATTCCTTAACTTCTCATTATTATTATATAACTAACTAACATTTTATTTTTTAGTTAAATTAATTTTTTAATTAAGTATGATATCCCATAAAGTTAATTCAACTAACCATTTCCTAATCAAATTTGGCCATTCTGCTTTGACAAGACAATGAACCACAGAGAGTCACATCACACTACCTTCTACAAAACACTTTTTATACACACTTTCACAAACAACTTCATCCAATATTCAAGGAACATTTCCATCAATCTCTGCTAGTGTGTCCAGGCTATATGCTTTGTTAGCCTGCTTTGTTCAAACTCATTCTATGAATTATATTCCTCATATTTTGTATAAATACTATTTAATAAAAAATAACAAAAAAAAAAAAAAATCCATCGATCTCAAGTTCACTGTATGCAAATAAGAAGCAGAATTGCAGAACAAACTAAAAATAAATTCGGTCCGAATACAAAAAGGCATACGAACAACAAATGATGGGGCACAAAAAGGAAGCTAACACCCAAAACAAACTCCCACTGCTTCAAGATCCTCCGGATACATGTGTACCATATTTCTTTCTCCAAAAATCGGCCACCGCCAACCAGACGACGTCTTGAAAGCCTAACCCCACTCAAAAGGTCGAATTCAAGACCCTATACAACCCCTCAAGTCCCTGGAAAATACAACACCACAAAACCCTAACAATTCCGACTGGAACAAACCCTTGCAGACTGGAAGAAAAAAAATAATAATAATAATAATGCAATCTATGTCCAGCAGCATTAATCGGCTTAAGCTTTTCCAGAGATGGAGGTGGTGTCAAAAGACACCATTGATAAATAAATATAGTTAAACAAGTATTTTCTAGCCTCCGAAACCGTAGAGGGTTCGGCCCTGCCTTTTTAAGGAGTATACAACATCCATGGCTGTCACAGTCTTTCTCCTCGCATGCTCTGTGTATGTAACGGCATCTCTGATCACATTCTCCAAGAAAATCTTCAAGACGCCTCTGGTCTCTTCATAGATGAGACCGCTGATACGCTTGACGCCTCCTCTCCTGGCAAGACGCCTGATTGCAGGCTTAGTGATGCCCTGAATGTTATCTCTCAGAACTTTCCTGTGCCTTTTGGCACCTCCCTTCCCCAAACCCTTCCCTCCCTTTCCACGCCCTGACATCTTTTCGTTCTCCCTTCCGGTCACTGACGTCAATCAAAAGAAAAATGTTAGAATGAACTCTGGCTCTGCTACTTCAGAAAGAAGAGATTATATAAGGGGATTTTCCCGAATATCTCTCGCACATCTCACTTCAAAATGTATCTCATCAACGGCTGAGAAGCCTCGATCCGTTGCAACCCCATCTTTTTCCTGACAACCGTCGATGGCTTTTTATCAACGGCTGCAATGAAATCGAAGAGGATTGAGTCATTCGGCCCAGAGTTACAAGTATTTATTCTCTAATAACCCGTGAAATTTTCAATAAACTCTCGCAAACCTTTGTGTCAACTATTATTTAATCTCGGAAATTTTATATTGCAGTA
>APFE030423017.1:0-31507 GCA_000404065.3 Pinus taeda | reverse complement strand
AAAAAAAATAAATAAATAAATAAATAAAAAACATTCGAAACAGAGTCTGGATGAGGGGGATATCGTTGATTTAAAATTATCTCTTTTTTTTTTCTTTTAGATTTTTTTATGACAGCAGGACAGTTGCAATGCGAATCAGAGTTACCATATTGCCCGAATTGAGATTCAATCATGTGGGAAAATGCAGAATGGTCGTTCCATTTCTGAAAACATACTATAATAAGGATTTTGATCCATATTGACCAAGTTGTGGCCATTTTAGATTTGCCACATACAGTAGGTAATGTTTTTCAAAACTCTCATTCTTCTTCATGACTTCTACTAAGATGTGCTTTACAAGAAAATATGATGGCCCTACTATTGAAGAATTCCAAAACATGGAAAAGTCCAAATTTCCGAGATCTTTGAAAAAGGAAGCATGGCTTCTTTTTAAAGACGAAAATGCCATTTGGTGGGACTCACTTGACAACAAGAAGTTTGTAAGCCTTCCCGATGAATCATTTGAAAAATTCATTTTGGACAAATGGTCTCATGCTAGAAAACAAGATAATGAGAAACATATTGGGTTATTTTCTACTCGTATCTCCTTATTACATGTTCATGGATTTATTCAGAAAGAGAAGATCATTATGTTTATCAATCCTAGTTTCCAACATAATTTTATCAATGTTAATTTGGTAAAACAATTGCAAGTTCCAGCAAAACACATTAAAAACACACATGTTGATAATGAGGATGTTAAAATCTATAAAGATTTGAAGATTTCTACAGATATATATTGCATTCATATTTTTTTATTTCAGCTATGGATCATGTGGATGTTGTTTTGGGCTACCCTTAGATGGAATATGTTGGTACTGTTAATATTAATGTGCAGAACAAAATCCTAAATCTTTTGTATAAAAGGAAGAAAATTACATTGCAAGATATTTCCATCAGTAAGTAGGTAGAGTCTAAGGAGGCCCAAGTAGAAAATGTTGGCGTTGGAGCCTGATTATCTTCTTTATTTAGAGGTATCATCACATTGGACCCTATTTTTTAATGTGGCGGCAACACCGCCTATTTATATGCACTTTCAGGGGAAGCCAACAACAATCATTCGGAGCCCCCCCGGGTGGGGGATCGAGGGCAGCGCACCCGAAGCTAAAAACAGATGTAAAATTGCCTTGTAAAATGTTGTAATTTCATAGTCAATCTAGATCGTTCATTAGGCAAAAATCTGACAGTAGAAGTTATGCTTAATTTAAGGTTTTTTTTCCCTGGAAGGCAACCCCTTACTATATATGAGGGAATTGTATTATGGCTATCTAGATGTGTATTCTGAGCGAGAAAGAGAGAGGATATTGTATGAGAGCAAAGAGGGAATTACAACGGATCTGTTGTATGTTGTATCTCTTCATTTTGTTGGATAATATAAAAGGAAGGACTTCATGTTTCTACGTGGACATGGCCCAATTTGGGTGAGCCACATATATCTATGTCTCTGTTATTTTATGTGTATTCTGTGTTTATATTTATGCAATATTTTATGTTTTCCATTGCTTGTAATATATAATTTTCTAACAAAACACACTACACATCAGATGCAGATTTTGTGCTAGAAGTAATAACATAAGTAAAGCAACAACCATACGCGCCACAACAAGTACCAAACACCACTCAAGCACGAATAGTGGGGGTACCAAAAAAAGCACCAAACATGAGTGAGGAACCAATACTAGACAATTAACAAAATATATTCCATCAATTAAAGCTTCATCATATCACCACCTGCATCACCGAGCAAAACAACAACTTGAAAGGTGGCAACGAATTAACAACAAGGAAAATAACCCATGGACGACACATAGAGAGGTGCAACGATCCACCCAAAGCAAATCAACACAAAGGAACCACCAGAACCAATTTCCATCTCAAATGAGTGAGGCACTGGCTAGATTGAGTGTTTACATTTCTTTGGAATAGCTAGATGCATGTGCATGGTACCAATGAACTACTCTTTTGAGTAGATCTTATTATTTTTGTTCTTCTCATCTTTCAGGGAGAAAACATGTTTAAGGGGGTGGAATGTAGTATACCTAGGGGGGTTAATATGGGTTATAGAGGGAGGTACCCAAAGGAATAATGTAATGTAAGGATAATAAACAAATGGGCTATAATTAATAAATAAAGTGGTTAACCCACATTATACATGGGACCACAAGTAGTTAGGGAATAAAGTGATAAGCCCATTGTATTGGATATATGGTATTGAGAGACCCATGGTTATTATCTATGGTATTATATGTATGAAGCTTATATGGAGGTTAGAGACTCTCCATTGAGGGATATCAAGGATTATTGTATTGAAAACCATATGGCTTGTGGAGTGATCTCCTTCCTCAAGGAGTAGTTGTATGGTGTTTCCCTACCTCAAGGGTTTTAATATTAGTAAAGATTTTAAGTTCTATCATCTATTGTCTTAGTTAATGAAAATATTTTCCATTGTTATATATTTTTAGCTTAGATGTACAACATACTAGTACATTGATCAGAATTAAGCAAAATCGGGAGATGTGGATGAAATGTGTCTCCCTTGGTTGTACTCTAAATTGCAAAGGGTTTGGGCACCTGAAATATGTCATCCCCTTTCAGATGGTGGAAGATTGACGGAACAATTGTACTGTAATTTCGTTTAGAGGGATAAAGCAGACATGGGGTTTTCTAAGAAGCGATGCATTCAAGACTAAGAGGGGGGCTTTTGACAGTTGTTCATTTTGTCTTTGCCTCCATATGGATCATGAAGAGTAATTTCAAGAGAGCTTATGAAAAGTCTAGGTTCATGGTGATTCTTCAAGAAATATGTGTGAAATTTGATATTCTAACTAAGCCTAAAGGTTATGGGAAAGTCTTAAAAATAATATCTATAATGGTAGGTGAAGGAAATCTAAAAATTGGGATGCTCTTGTTGGACGAAAGAAATTCAATGCTCATCGTGTGTTTCACGACATGTTCTTTACATCCTATCGAGGATCCATTAACCCTCTTTATGTGTGTGTCTACTAACACCTGTGGGTTTTGGTGTAGTGGAAATCATGATTCGAGCAAGTGGTATTATTATGAAAGCTCTTTAGTTCGAAACGCACCTAGGTCAAGCTAGGGGGGGAGATTGTTGGACGAATGAAAGTTGATGCCCCCCATGTGTTTCATGGCGTGCCTAACATCCTCTTGAGGATTCGTTAACTCTCGTGATGTGTTTATTTACTATTAATTGTAGGTTTTGGTGTAACAATAATCGTGATTCCAATAGATCCTACTTCAAAATTTGGCTAGTTTGATGTTTCTTGTTACAACATTGTTGTGGGTGGTTGACCCGATCAGGAAAGAGACTTGGCTTGTTACATGGGGGATATAGTTTGGTAGTTATGATATTTGGTGTGTATGTTACATGAGGGACTCAAAGGTGTGGCTATAGATTCAATCTCGTGAAAGCATAAGAACCTATATGACAAATCACAAAAGCATTAGAGAAGAAGCATAATATGATTAAGAAGACGAGATTCACCAATAATAGGTTAAGACCCCTTAGTTGTGATTAAGGCATAATCATATGGTCTCAAAAGCTTGACCTCTACAATGGAGATGCTCATAGAGAACAAAATAATAATGAAGATGATTGTCAACTTGAGTTACAATGAGCAAGGGTCTCCTTCAATTAATAACTTTATAGTGTTTGTGTCTCTTATGTGTAGTGATATTTAGTATATGCAAGTCAAGTGTTGTAAGAACTTTGATACTTTTAAATAATCTATGCATTTAAATGTTTTAGAATAATAATAAATTGGATATGATTAGTTTTCACCTACCATTAATATTTATTTGTTATTTTTCAATTGTTATACCCACAAAAAGATGAAAATTAGATTTCACTAAGAAGTAATATTGATTTGTTATTATTTATATTTTCTTTTTGTTTTTTGAAACGTTTTATTTATTTTACATTCAATTTTTTTTTTAATTAAATAAAATCAATTCTTATTACTTAAATTATTTGAATTTTAAAATTAGTTATATTTATTATATCATAGCTTGAAATTGGAATTGATTTTAAACCAAATTAAGAGGCCGTTATGTATTTTGACTAAACTCCTATTTATATTTATTGAAATTTTTAAAATTAAATATAAAACTAATTAAAATTTATTAATTATAACATTCATACATATTTATAAATAACTAATTTATTAAAAAATATATAAAATATTAATTATTATTTTTTGAAAATAAAAATAATAAAATCAAATAATCAAGCAATATAATTAGAATATAAAGTAAAATGAAATAATGATAATATAATGATTATGATTATAAAGATGATGAAATTGCCATAAAAAAATATGCTTATAACACAAAGTGGATAATGATGATTATGTAAAGTAAGGGAAAGTGGATGATGATAATAGTCAGAACAATTAAAGTGGATGATGACAAGAATGATGATGGGCTAGGGTGATAGTGATATCTATTTTATATTTACTTTTTTCGTTTATAAAAAGGAGTTGTCTTTAGTGCGACTTTTTGGGTTTTTTGTTCGGAAGCTGGTGGAAAATTTTGAGGTGAAATCTTGATTTTTGTTATTTAAATAGGGTTTTTGATTGTATGTATGGGTTTGGCACTGTGAAAAATCCTTAGGGCGCTTCTATTGTGTAGAGTTACCCATCAAACTTGTGATTTCAATAAATTTCTACTAGATTTTAGAGAAATTAGACTGGAAATAACATGTCGGAAAGCTTCCAAAAAGTGCACTAAAGAAAACTCTTTATAAAAATATTAAATAAATAAAATTTATCTTTTTTAAGTTTATTTATTTATTTCTAATTTTGATTTATTGAATTTTTTGAATGGGAACATTTTTGAAGTCTTTTTTATGAATGACTTTTGAGGATTTAGTTTTGTGAGATGGGTAGTATAATAGAAACTTGTGATTGATAGGAGAGGACGCCAACAAATCCAACAATAATAAAGGTGGTATGGTCAAATCTTTGAGTGATTTTCATGAATTAAATATATGTGGGTCATGGATTCTTAAACCATGGATTAGTCCCCCAAATTATGAACAAACTAGTAAATAACAAAACTACTTAAACCAAATTATTCATTAATTTTATTATAAAAGTAAATGTCTAAATTAAAATAAAATACAAACTAAGTGAGCATTATGTATTCCTATTTCTTTTATATTTATAGAGAAAAAAAAAAAATAAATAAATAAATAAATAAAATTATAATAATATAAATTCATAGTATTTAAAAGTTGTATTTTATTATATTTACATATCTGTTAAATATTGTTGAATATTTTTTAAGGAAAAAAATAATATAAAATATTATAGAAACCTTATAATATTAAAAGCTATTAAATTATTAAATATAATTTTTTAATAATTATATATTATTTTCAAATTTAGTTTTTTCCTTACTATCCTATATTATATTTATAGAGATAAAAAAATAAATTTATAATAATATTAAATTCATAGATATTTAAAAGTGTTACTTTATAATATAATTTGTAAGATAGAACGAATTTCACTGCGTTGTGTCCAGGAAGATCGACTGTTAGGGTTTCTGCAAACCTCCGACACGGCGCTGCACGGCCCTTCGATCCACCCAACGAGGACCTGACCTTCTGCAGCATCAGCCAAAAGTTGCAAGGGGCACGGCAGCAACATCCATGGATCCGCCACAGGGGGGAGCGCAGCCGCTCTCCCCTCGGAATATTGACATGCAGACTGACAAAGACGCGACCATCATCTTTGGGTTAGTAGATGAGGAGGCGCTCAAAGCACAGAATGGGGAAAACAACAAGAATACGGATTCGAGCCAGCAAGCACATAAAACAAATGATAACCAAAGAAGAACTGACAGAGCAGAGGACAGACCAAAAATAACCTCCAGCACCTGCAAGCTCATTGCAGCGGTGAGGCCAAGAATAGAGCTACCAGGTCAGGTGATTGATGAACGCATCCAATACATGAGGGATCATGCCCTCATAGGAAAGTTCATTGGGTTCTGGCCAACTGAGAAAGCGTTGTGCGGTTGGATAGCTGCAAAATGGAAACCCAAAGGACATGTAACCCTGCGCCTGGGACCAAAAGGTTTTTTTACAGCCATCTTCCTCTGCTTGGAAGACAAGTACAGAATCATGGACGAGGGTCCCTACTTCTTCAACTCAGTGGGACTATACCTCAGAGACTGGGTAGCCAGATTCAACCCGGACAAGGAAGACCTGACTTGGGCTTCGGTCTGGATACGAATGTACTCACTTCCAGATGAATATTGGGAAGAACTACTGCTCAAGGAAATAGGTAACGGCCTGGGGGAATACATAAAGGCTGCGGAAGAAACAAAGCTCCAGCGACACACCTCATATGCAAGGATCTGCGTCTTCATGCGCCTGGACCAGCCCTTACCGGATACGGTAAGTCTTGCTCACCATGATAATGAATGGATCCAACCCTTAGACTATGAACATGTTCCCTTTCGATGCCAGAAATGTCATGCCCATGGCCATCTATTTCGAGACTGCCCTTTAAATGTCATGAACAAGACTGCCGAGCCATCCAATCCCCCATCTCAAGATGGTTTTACCAAAGCCCCAAGTTGAATGCGCTCGCACAAAAAGCCCCAGACTGGGAAAAAGCCCTTGCACAATGTTGCTGGAATCCCTTCAACCAGTAACAACTTCGAGATCCTAAACCAAGACTCTGACTCTCTGGATCCAAATCAAAAGCTCTCTCAGCCTCCCAGTAATGATCAGCCCAACTCGACGCCCTCGGATCTCTCCCATAAGGCCCAACCTCAGCAGGACTCTGAAACTGGACCCGATGTCACTCATGAAAAGCTACAAGAGAAAACGCAAAACATGGAGGTAGATGACACCGCGGATCAATCCCAGAGCATGGATCCTTCAACTGCTGAAGTAAGTCAGGTGCAGCACATGGAGGAAGAGTAGGAAAGCATAGATCTAAATGGATTAGATATCCACCAACTAGAAATGGTTTGTCACAAAAGGGACTACGACAAAATCACAGAACTCCAGCTAAATAAACTAGAAATGGTAATCTCAAAAGCATACCAGCAAAGACAACTCGGCATACAGCCAGGAAGACACTGGGATGGAGGGCTCAAAACCAAATATTTCAAAAAAAGAGGTCGGAAAATAGAACTCCAAAGGACAATAGAAGTTGGGAAAATCCTGGTAGATTCAGGCAGATATGCAAAGTTGACAAAGTACTACAAACCTTCCCCAAATGTTGAGTAATGAAGCTCATCTCATGGAATGTGCGAGGGCTAAATGGCCCCGGAAAACTCAGAATCCTCAAAAATATGATAAAGATTGAAAAGCCCCAAATATGTTTCTTACAGGAAACAAAATGTAGCAGTGATACTCTAGAGAGACTCCTTACTAAAGCCTAGGCAGGCTGTCAATCCACAGTGGTAGACGCCTTAGGAGCTTCGGGTGGGCTTGCTATAGCATGGGATGCAAGAACGCTATCCCTTACAGACTTCCATGCTTCACACTATTTCATACAAGCAAACTTCCATCTGCTGGGCACTAACATGCATGGGCTCCTCACCAATGTGTACTTCCCTCGAGATGCAAGGACAAAAGCTGAGCTTCTTAACACTTTAGACACTATGAATAGCCTCAGAAAACACCCATTATGGATAGCAAGAGGAGATTACAATATGATCACTCACCTAGATCAGAAGATAGGCAGAAGAAACAAACTGGATCAGGAGTTGAATACCTTCAAAGAATTCATCAGTAATGCTTCTCTCATCGATCAACAATTCTACAATGACAAATACACCTGGAGTAACAGAAGAAGCGGGAGTCATCATATTGCTTCCAAACTTGACAGATTCCTAGTCTCAAACAACTGGATTTGGATAGGAGGGGACATCACGGCAGCCATCCTACCCCACTCAGGATCAGACCATTGGCCGATTTCTCTTCAGTGGCAACGTCACGGGGCGACCCTTTCGCTTTGAGAGCTTTTGGCTCACTCACCCGAATTGCCAGAACTTCATCCATTCCACATGGAAAGCCTTCATACCACCAGTGGGTTCCAAAATGTACCAATTCCAACAAAAGTTAAGAAATCTCAAGTACCACTTAAAACGTTGGAATGTGGAGACCTTCGGCAACATATTCAAAGAGCAACAGAATCTACTGATCAACTTGGCCAACCTCCACCAAAAAATCATAACAGAAGGTCACACAGATGACACTCTAAAGGAAGAACAGAGCATTCACTCACAGCTAGAAGAAAGGCAGAAGCAAGAAGAAATATTATGGAAGCAGAAATCTCGAGTCAGGTGGCTAAAAGAAGGGGAAAGGAACACCAAGTTCTTCCACAGAACAACAATACAACGCAGAATGCACAACAACATTCCTTTCCTCCAAAAACAAGATGGAACTAGAATCGAACAACATGAGGAAATCGAGAAGGAATTCCTAACACACTTTAAAGAGGTGCATCAAGAGCAAAATACAGACAGAGGACCTGCAATTGACAAAATTATTCAACATGTGCCCAAACTCATAAATGCGGAGCACAATGAACTTCTCCTACGGCCTATCTCATCACAGGAAGTGGATACTGCTATGTCTCAACTAAAAGAGGGTAAAGCACCGGGCCCAGATGGCTTCACTACAACCTTCTTCCACTCCTTCTGGGACTTGATCAAAACTGAGGTTTGGGAGGTAGTAGAGGAATCGAGAATTCTTCACTGGCTACTACCATCTCTTAACTCCACTTTTCTAGCTCTCATCCCAAAAGAAGAGCAATCTGTTGCACCAGACAAATTCTGACCGATTGCTCTATGCAATGTCATCTACAAAGTGATCTCAAAGGTAATTTCCAATCGACTGAAACCACTCCTCCCTATGCTAATTTCGCCTGAACAGTCGGGCTATGTTGAAGGCAGACAGATTCTAGACGGAATTATCCTAACGCATGAGATCATTCACTCTCTCAAGCAAAATAAGCAGCCAGGTATGATCTTAAAACTAGACCTCTCCAAAGCTTTTGACAAACTTAGTTGGTCATACATTCAAAAAATGCTTAATGCTTTTGGCTTCTCCCACATGTGGGTTCGATGGATTATGAGTCTTCTGTCTTCCTCTTCTTTCTCCATTTTGGTCAATGGCTTCCCTTCACAGCCCTTCAGGCCATCCAGGGGCATTAGGCAGGGGGATCCCCTCTCTCCCTTCCTCTTCATCCTAATGGTCGAAGGTCTAGGTCACCTTATCAAGCACTCTCATTTCTCCCAGCAGCTCAAAGGTCTCTCCATCCACAACTCCCCTGCAATTACTCACCAGCAGTTTGTAGATGACAATATGCTTTTCGGCTACCCCTCTGTTCAGGAAGCCTCACATTTCAAATCCCTGCTCAATGATTTCTCTGAGGCCTCTGGCGCTACCATTAACAAATCTAAATCGCATATTTTCTTCTTTCACACTCCACCAGTAGTCAAAATAGTTGTGGCAAGAATTCTAGGCTTCCCCGTTGCCTCTCTTCTGTCCACTTATCTTGGCGCCCCCATGATCGCCTCCTCTATTAAGCACTCTGCTTGGAGAAGGCTCCTGGAAAAGATTGAACAGCGACTCAATCGATGGACTTACAGGTCCTTGAACATCGCCAGTAGGGTTGTTCTCATTAAGGCAGTATTGCAGGCAATGCCGCTTTACTTGTTCTCCATCTTGGCAGCCCCCAAATGGGTCCTCAAGCGACTAAGAGACATTCAAAGAGGCTTTCTCTGGGGAAAAACGTCAACCAATCATAAATGGGCCTTGATAAAATGGAATATTGTCTGCACTTCCAAGGAAAAAGGCGGTATTGGTCTGAGAGACCCAAATCATAGCAATGCAATTATGAGTGCCAAAATATGGTGGCAATGGCTCTCCTCACCCGGCAAACCCTGGGCTATCATATGGAGTGCTAAGTATGCTAACAACAGGCCACAGGAGGAACTCATACGCTACACTCCAACCACCCAGGGTTCGTTGATATGGAACGCAGCTAAACAACACTTCAAGCTGATTCAGCAACACAGCTTCTGGGAAGTCCGAAATGGTCGCACAACCAGATTCTTGACGGACGCCTGGAACCAAATTTCAAAGCTCAATGGGCTCCTACATATTCCCTCAAATTTCCTCGACGAAGATCAACAACAACACAAAATTTGGGAATTCTGGAAACACGAACACGAGTTCGGGTATAGAAAATGGAAGCAAGGTATACAATTAACCAGGAATGAGGAACATCCCTTCACCGCTGAGCTGGAGAGAGAGCTTCAACGAAGAAGCATCAGACACTCAAAGGACAAAGACCTCTTATGATGGGGCTACAGGCCAAAGGGGGCCTTCACCACTGCAGAAGCCTACAAAATTGTAAGCACTGGCCCCTCCATTCTAGATCCAATATGGTCCAAAATCTGGAAGCTAGATTCTTGGCCAAAAGTTTCACTCTTCTTATGGCAGGTTGGGCATAAAAAAATTCTCACTTGGTAAAAACTCCGTAGAAGAAACTATCATGGCCCTTCCATGTGTGTAAATTGCAAATCTCACGAGGAAACTACTCAACATCTTTTGGATGACTGTCCCTTGGCTAATCTACTATGGGAAAAGGCTAGCTTCAGGAGTCAGAGAAGATGCAGGCTTCCGAATGATATAACAAACACATTAAGACATTGGCCACTGCATCCATATAAATGTGACATTCTCAACCGCCTATGGCGCTTACTTCCTGGCCTGCTTCTATGGAATATATGGAAAGAACGCAACAAGAGGATATTTAAAGACCAGTACTCCCTAACTGATATCATCTGGAGAAAGGTTTGTGAGAACCTGGAAGAAACCTTGAAGCTCAGATCATGGAACAAAGACGATCTCCCAATGCAAGACCATGAGAAAGCTATATGGAACAACTGGAATCTACAGCTTCCAGCGCAGTCCTCCAACGCCATCAAACGCAACAGCAGTAGAACAGAACAGACCATGTGGAAAGCCCCATGTAAGCATTCTTATAAACTCAATTTCGATGGAGCTTCGAAAGGCAATCCCAGGAATGCTGGCTATGGGGGAATCATCCGAGACTACAAAGGCAAGCCTCTACAGATCTTTTTTGGAAATATTGGCTGGGACACAAACAACTCAGCGGAGTTGGAAGGTCTCTGGCAGGGGATCATTCTCTCAAGACAAAACAACCTTATCCTCCTAGAGGTCGAGGGTGACTCCCAAATTCTGATCAATATGGCCAAGCACCTCCTGAATGGCTCAAATGCAAAAAAAGTAGCCACAAGCTAGAGGATGGAAGTAAGGCTGGAAACTCTGGAGCAGGAATTACTCAACAACCGAGCCATCACCTTCAACCACATAAGAAGAGAAGGCAACAAAGTGGCTAATCTACTCGCCAACATTGGGGTGGAAAGCGCTCTTGCTCTACAGGCAGGCACTCTTGACATTTTAACAAATCATGCACAAGCTCAGGAATGCCTACACCTGGTCCAACATGATGCCAACCTCCCGGATGCGGGTGATCGTTAAGTTTTTCCGGCTGATGGGACAGAGGTCCCGAGGAGACCACGTGCCCATCACACACAAGGCGTAAATGGGCAACGAAGGTAACGGCAATCCTAAGACGGTGACTTTATTAGTCACAGGTTGGCAGGCCGAAGGCATTAACGCTTCGGCCTCTCTTAGCTGCGCTTCCCCTCTCGGCTCTGTGATGGATTTGACTGCAGCTTTTATGGCGGATGACCACCGAGGTAGAGCTGGAAGCTCTATAAACAGCGGCCCTATCCGCCCTCCTGGCCTCATGCTCTCTGAATTATGCGTTCCTGCCCGCCTGCAATCCGACCTCTGGGTAATCCGAGTCCAGTTCTTGGTTCAGGCAGGCTCTGCCCTGTTTTGTCACAGCTCGAACCTGTTTGTTCGGCTGAATTACTCCCTGAATCTCCCCGCCAGCATGGTTCGTGAACGCCCACGGCTGCTGAGTCGCAGGGGCTCCAGTAGAGGGGGAACCTCACGACGCCCTGCTGCAGAGGAATCCCGCCCTCCCTGTCACTGCCCACACTGCCATTGCTTCTGTCACTGCCCTAGCTCGGCCTTCACTCATCCTTCTCAGCCTACCCAACTCCTGGATGCCAGCTCCTCTGGCACCTGTGGTGCACCCTTCTTTGGCTCGGCCATCTTCTCTTTTGATAGTCGTTTGACCAGGCCGCGTATCAATGCTCATATCTCTGTTTTGTTCATTGATGAACCGAAGGAGGATGGAGGCACTAGTTCTCCGCCTGTTCCAGCTCCCTCGCAAGAAGAAAGCCATGAGGCCATTGCGACACAGGAAGACAAGGGAAAGACAGTTGAGGCTCTGACTCCTCACAAGGACGGTAGCGAGGAATTTCCACCTGCAGAGGCTGAGGAAGCTGCAACGAAGAAGCTGGAGGAGGACTACTACAGGCCCTGTCCGATAGTGGAGGAGGAGCCGGAGGAGGAGTCAGAAGACTAGCACGCGGCTCCAGTTCGGGAATTGATGTCCGGGTGTTGGCTCTTGGCTTCTCTGGTCAGGTTTCCTCGTCCACTTGTCATTGTCTGTTTATGTTTTGTTTTGTCACGGCCGTCAACGAGTCTTAGTGTTAATGTTTTGGGGTCGACGTGTCAATGTTTTGAGGTCGACGTGTCAATGTTCTGGGGTTGATGTGTTTTAGTGTCAAGGTTTTGGGGTTCTTTTGGGTATGAGGAACTTAGCCTTCGTGGCACTCCCTTGCGCGGGACTGATGGTTACTGTTACGGTTTTGGGTCCTCCCCTGTGAGGGATTGATGGTCGTTGCTCTGGTTGCTGGTTTCCCTTGCGTGGGAACTTTCATGGTCCTCCCCTGCGTGGGAATTTCTGAGTCTTTTTGTACGCATGGTCTAAGGGTTGAGCCCGTCTGCCAGGATCTATGGCAGCAGGCTTCCGCTGTAATGCCTGACTGTAACTGTATCTTCAACTTTTGTACATAATAGAATAGCTTAATTCAGAAAAATATATAATATATAAATTTGTAAGAATATTGATAGATAATTTTTAAGTAGGAAAAAAAAATATAAAATAATTATAGAAAAATATAATGAATATTAAAAAAACTATTAAATTCTTTGAATATATATTTTAATAATTATATTTATATTTTTTTAAATTTTTAGTTTCACTAACCATTTTATTATTGAAGAATATTTTTTTTCTAGATTATGTGTTAGTGGTATAAAAAGAAGTGGAGAAAATGGTATCAATGGTTCTTAGTACAGGAAGGATTAGCACCACAAGTTGTCAAGAACATTACATGTAATTAAGGGTTCATTTTATTATGAACCATTATTGATCCATTTCAATCATGATTTAGTAAGTACTGAGATTAAATCATTTGACCTGAAAGTCTCTTTTAGAGTTCAAATCTCCAAAAAAGGTTTGCACCTAGAGATATTTAATTGCTCTAGATTCTTTGAAAATCTCTTTGGACACTTGGAAACTTGATCTTGAATTAGAGCATTTTTTAGATGTTAAAACAACATTTTTACATCAAGATGTGGACAAGGAAATACACATGGAATAGCCAAAGCGATTTGTTTAACATCACAAAAGAGGCTTTCTTTGGAGGTGTATGAATTCATTATATGGCCTAAAGCACTTAAGAAATGGTCCAAGAAGTTTGATTCTTTCATAGTGAGCTAGAATTATACTAAAAGTATGTACATTGTGTTTACTTTAAGATTTTGAATGATATATTCATTATATTGTTGTCAATGTTATATGTTGACAATATGCTTGTTGCGAGAAAAAATATGGTTGGGATTAAATGCTTAAGTGGATATTACTTGATATGGAGGGTCTAGGACTAAGAAAACAAATCTTTGACATAGGAGTATACTGAGATAAGAAAAATGGTAAGATCATGTTATTGCAATATAAGTATCTGGATAAAATATTCATAAAATTCAATATGAATAATTTGAAACTTGTGGATATCCCTTTAGCTTCACATTTTAAGATATCTTAAATTTTATGTCCCAATAGTGAATAAGAAAAGGATTGTGTGTCTCATATAAAATATACTAATACAATATGAATTTTAATGTATCCAATGATATGTACTACACAAGATATTTCACATGAATTTTGTATCACTAATAGATACATGGAAAATCCATGAAACATGAATTTGAATGTAGTGAAATGGTTGTTTTGGCATATTAGAGGTTCTAGTGTTATTTCGTCACATTTGATAATTGTATTTTTCCTCTCGCTTTGCTAACCCACATCTTGCACGTGATTTGGACAAGAGGAGATCTCGATTTGGACAAGGGGATATCTAGTTCTTAATACTTCTTTACCATTGTAGGAGAACCTATTACTTGGTTTTAAAAATTCAAGATACAATAAAAATACCCACTTATGATAGAGAGTATATTATTGTTTCACATGCATGCAAGGAAGAAATTTGGTTAAAGGGTCTTTTCGATGAGTTTGGAAGAACAAATATTCAAAGTGATATTCCTTGAGCTACTAATCTAGTATATAATAGTAAGACTATCCATATTGACATTAAATACCATTTTGTAAGACAAGTTGTTCATCGAGGTGGAGTAGAATTATACTAAAAGTAAGTATGGTCATTGTGTTTACTTTAAGAGTTTGAATGGTAGATTCATTATCTTGGTGTTGGTGGTATATGTTGATGATATGCTTGTTGCAAGAAAAGACATGGTTGAGATTAAATGCTTAAGTGGATATTACTTGATATGAAGATCTAGTAGCAACAAAACAAATCTTTGGTATAGAAAACATAGAGATAGGAACAATGGTAAAGGTCATGTTATTGTAACAAAAGCATGTGGATAAAATACTCACAAAATTTGATGTAAATAATCTAAAATATCCTTTTAGCTACACATTTTAAGATTTATTCAATTTTATTTAGAAGAAAATGATTATATTTCTTATATAACATATACTAATATAATAGGAATTTTAATGTATCTAATGATATGTACTATATAAGATATTTCACATGAATTTGTTGATATTATTAGATACATGGAAAATCTCTAAAGAGACAATATGAAAGTAGCAAAATGGTTGTTTCGATATATTAGAGGCACATGTGACTATTTTGTCACTTTTGATAATTGTATTTTTTCTATGGTTTTGTTTACTCAGATCTTGCACATGATTTGGGCAAGAGGAGATCTCAATTTGGACAAGGGGAGATATAGTTCACAATACTTCTTTACTCTTGTAGGAGAATCTATAGTGAGTTATAAAACTTCAAGATACAATAGTATTAGCCACTTTTTATGAAAAATATATTATTATTTCAAATGTATACAAGAAGGAAATTTGATTAAAGGGTCTTTTCAATGAGTTTGGAAGAACGAAGAAAAATGTGAATGTATTTTAGATGATAGTCAAATTCCTATTCATTTAGCTATTGATCTAGTCAAAGTCCTATTCATTTAGCTATCAATCTAGTATATCATAGTATGACTATGGATATTGATATTAAATACCATTTGTAAGACAAGTAGTTGATGGAGGTGGAGTAGCTCTTAACAGAGTCCATACTATAGAAAACTCTACATGCATATTTATAAAATATTTTTGTCTTTGTGTTTGGATTCTTTCAACTTAGAAAAAGGTGTTGAATAGATTTGGGAAGGGTATTAGGTAAATTCCTATCGAGGTGGACATTATTGAATCAAATAATTTTTTTAATACTAAAATTTACTTCAAGTAAATTTTTTGGTAGTTTGTATAATGTGTGGAAATTCATGAAAGTATTTGTGCCAACTTAAACATATAAGTATGTATCATGAGGGATAGAATGTAATGTTGTAAGCATGATATAAAAGGATTGTAATCTTATCCTTGAGTAGTAAAATACCATACCAATACATTACTCAAGGGATGTTTCCTTAATATGCTATAATGAGTTTACCACTTAAGTATTTGTCTTTTCTAAGTGCATTCTATGTGATTATTTCTTTAAAATTAATAATTTATTTAGAATCCTAATCACCACCAAAAAGGGAGGTGGTGTGGTGGTGAGGTGGTGTGGGTAGGGAGGAAGAAGATAGTTTTTTATATACTTATCAAATGAAAACACAATAAGAAATTATGATTTAACACACCAATCAAAGTTTTATACATCAATAAAAAAATCGACTCCTCTTCTTGGAATATTTGGATGGAGAGGAATTCATCTACTAATCGAAATAACAATTAACCATGACGGAGTTTATTGACTTTTAGATTCTCTATTAACTACATATCATGGGAAAATAGTCCAACCAATTAAATTAACATCAAAAACTGCAACCAATTCACTTAAATACATACATATATTTATATTGTTCAAAATATTAATAATCAACTTTTATGTAAACAACAAACTTTAATTTCAATACTTATTTATATCAAAATGATAATTTAAATTACATCAATATAATAATCACCATCTATATTTCCAAATGCATCTTAAATAATAACATTTTTTTAATATAATTACAAATAATACTTTATTTATTATAAAATTAATAATAGTATTGTAGTAACAATGCAGTGACAATTGTACATAACAACATCAATACTTCTACTCAGACTTTAATTTTATTTAAATCTTTACAGAGATTTTTGCTAAAACCATAATGCTTTTACTGTAATCTTTCTTACCTCTCGGTTATCTTACATACATTGATTTTTATGGGAAGGGATTTCCTCAAAGTTGAGATCAAAACGAAACTTGCATTTGATTCATTGTCCACACATACAAGTAAACTCTTGAACCCAAAGCTTTAGTTTGTCCACAATAAAAAACAAATAAATACAGTCTTTCAAGGGCGAAGCCTTATTAAACCCAACGATGGGCTTCACCTCTTTACCGATTAGCTAACATCAGAGTACAATCGAGGAGAGCCTTAAGAAAACAATACAACACCAATTTATAATCAATACCGAAATATATCATCAAAGTCCTCAAGTTTTTTATTTATTAATCAAAAGTGTCTTATGCGTAACATAAACCCTTAATGAATTGGTTCCCAATCATACAATTTAAGTCGAATATGAAATATATGTCCATGGGAAATGTTATATTTTAGTTCTATAACTATGGGAAATTCCAATTCCCAATTCATGCAATTTTAGAGGAAGATCAAATGTATAAGTCAACGGGAAAGGTTAGATTTTAGTTCTATAACTATAGGAAATTTTAATACTCAACCATATGATATTTGAACACCACAGATTTAAAAGAAGAATACTCAAAAACCATGAATACCTTCAATATGTTCATTGGAGTCCATTATTAAAAAACTATAAGAGAAATACATAGATACAAAACCATGAATACATTCAATATGTTTATTGGAGTCCGTTATTTATAAACTATAAGAGAAATACATAGATGCATATATTAATATGAATAGCAGTATAGTAGCTGTTGTAGCGAGGGTGACATCAAAGTGGCTGTCTTTTCTGGTTCTGTTCATGGAACTATGTACCCTGCACAGCACCCACACACAAACAGATTAGACGATTCAATGCACACTTTCCTAATCAGCGTACTGAAAATTTGGGCTAGTTGAAGAAAATGGAATAAAGAAACGTACTCCCGCATTTCTTGCCAGCGGAGCGATTGGCAATATTGCACCGCTTAGGAATGCCAATGGCGACAGCAGGGTTGATTCTAGCCTGCTTCGCTATGGGAGAAAGGAACACTGCACACATACAGGCGGGCATTTTAAGGACTTTCTTGACTTGGGTACAGCAGGCCGGAGGGACGCTTGCCTTAGCATTGTTGGCCGCTCCAATGCAGGGGCTCAGACTGAGAGCCACGGTGTTAATGGGAGTCTTCCCACATTCACCAGCGCCATAAGCAGTCTGTAACATGAATGAGCTACACAGTGCCATCAGTAACACCGCCATTGCCTTGACATTCGCCATAGCCAAAGGGCAATAAATTTCTGTTGCTTCTCTCTCGATAACACCGACGATCACCACAAGTAAAGTTACAAGAAGAGAAACTCGCAGTTGCCTCTTCTTATAGACGAGGGCATTCTTTCCATGATCGAAAAATCTAGATCTAGGTATGAATACGATGAAAATTATGGAACGCCTGAGAGTCTCATGGGCCCGCCGAAGAATCCGTGTTGTCCAATTTCCAACCGGTCCATGTTATATAGTGGGGTTGTTGTCCATCATAATTTGGTGACGGACTTCGCCATATCTTTCCAGTCTCTTCCTTTTCAAAAACGGTCTCTTTCTTTTCCATAAGATAGGTACACGTAGTGGAAACAACACAGGATTGAAATAATTAGCATGCCACCAAATGAAAGTGTCGATGCACGAACGACTATTTTATATTACTTGATTGTCCATATACAGTGAAACCACCGATGTGTATGGATAATATATGCGAGAATGACGCATGGGCTGAGGTATGACAGGAGGCCATGGCTCGTAAGCAAGTCTTATTACTAATTTTGTTCTTGGGAGTTTTGAACTGATTTACAAGTAATTTTACTCGTGTTTTAAATTTTTGAAGGCATTATCTATAGGGATATGGTATAGGACAATACAAGCAATAAGAAAACAAGTCTATTACCAATTTCGGTTTTTGGAGTTTTGGTGTTTGAAATCTATTTACAAGTAGGTTTTTTGAGTTTTGGTGTTTAGAATCCATTTACAAGTAGTTGATTTATAACTATTTGGTATTTGGAATCGATTTACAAGTAGGCATTTGAGTTTTGGTGTTTGGAATCGATTTACAAGTAGGTCTCTGAAGTTTGGAATCGATTATCGATTTACAAGTAGGCCTCTAGAGTTTTGGTGTTTGGAATCGTTTTACAAGAGTTTTGGTATTTGGAATCAATTTACAGGTAAGCCTATAAAGTTTTGGTGCCTTTGAAGTTTGGAATCGATTATCGATTTACAAGTAGGCCTCTAGAGTTTTGGTGTTTGGAATCGATTTACAAGAGTTTTGGTATTTGGAATGGATTTACAAGTAGGCCTTTAGAGTTTTGGTGTTTGGAAACGATTTACAAACAAGTAGGCCTCTAGAATTTTGGTGTTTGGAATCGATTTGCAAGTAGTCCCACTCGTGATTTTCCTTAAGAATTGTTGATTTTTCCTGCAAAATTTTAGTTTATTGTGTGAGAAGTTTTAAAACATCTAGTTATAGTTATTAAGTTGTGAAATTTGCACCCATACCCACAATTTCACTTGAAAATTGTTGGTTTTTTGTTCAGATTTTTAATTAAATTTGATAACAAGTTTTTAAAAATAAAATTATAAAATTTAAGATATGACAAAATTATTAGAGGATTCATTCGTACTATACAACTTGAGTGGTCCTAATGGTTAAGAGCATGTGTTTCCTCAGTTGGAAGTAATTATATTATTTGTGTATTAATGGAGAAATGGTTACATAGTTGTAATGTATCTCCTTAGTTTAGAATTAATTCCTAGAATATAGGAGTCTGTTTACAACTTCCTAATCTCTTGTGATGTACATAAAGATGTATTTTCTGATTAATGAATGGAGAGCGATCTCTCCATTTGAGTGTAGTCTCTAGGTGCAGTGCTCACCTATGAGCTACAACTCCTTTTCAATTCTGTGTATATTTTATCTTGGTATCAGAGCTCAGATTCGGTGAGCCTGATTTTTTTATATAAATCGCCTTTGTGGCTACATGTACATGGGAGCTTTGTGCTCATAGGAGCTTTGTGCTCGGTCGAGCAGGTGGACTGTAGTAACACTTGGCTTATGGTCTCAGATGATTCATTAATCTCTGAGCAGTAGGGTGTTGGTGCTTATTTTCCGCCGGAAATCACACCGAGAAGCACAATCAACATGAATGTTAGGTATACCTGTGTCGACGTGCCAAATCACGGGATTGGCGTGGAAGTGCACGAGATATCCGCGCTAGATTTGGGCCTTGCATAGTTTTTATTTTGGGCATTGATTTTTGATGCAGAAAGGTGTCGCCTCGCCTTCATTGGAAGTTTTGCAATAAATTGTAGATCGGAGAATTTGCAGATCTATCCGGAGGGGGCAAATCGAACCAGTTTGTTGGTCGCATTTTGAAATTGCGAATTTGCCCAGTGGAGGCAGATCGAGATTGTCTGTTTATGGTGTATTGAACACCTGATTTACCCAGAGGAGAAAAATCAATTTGCAGATTTTCCTGGTAGTGCTGGATCTGAATCGAAGATACAGTTGGTGGATCAGGAGAACTAGCAGATCAGTGGAAGCTCGGTGGTCAGGATCTGGCAGGTATTGAAATCTTTTTTAGCGTATCTTGTAAAAATTAGCTCGGCAGATTTATTCATTTATAGATTAGTTCAGAATGACTAACACTATGGAATCATATATCCACGAGTCTGGCAAACTCGATGGATCTAACTTCACCAATTACAAGTTCAAGATATAGACCCTGCTTGAGGGTGCAAATGCATGGTCGATAGTTACAAGAGATGAGCAAAGACCAAATTCAATCATAGGGCTAACTAAGCAGGAGCAAGATTGGGATAAGAGAGAAAACAAAGCAAAAGTTTTGCGGAATATGTTCGTCAAGGACAACATTATCCCACATATCAAAGAGTGAAAAATGTCCATTGAGATCTGGACGACCATCAAAAAGTTATATCATACCCATAACAAAAATTGTATTATGGCACTCAACGGCAAGCTGTTTGCAATGAAGATGGATGAAAATGAGATCGATACTGCATTCATTGCACCTGTTAAAGATGTGAAAGATGGATTGGAAGACATCGGAGAGAGGGTATCTAATTCCGATCTCGTCACAATCATGCTGAATGGGATGAGGGATTAATACCAAATGTTCATCACTGGATTGGCGGCAAGGCATAAAGCTCCTACGTCTAAAGAATTGACAAGGATCTTGCTACAAGAAGAAGAGTGGCGACAAAATTTGTAACCACGGAGTGATTATCTTTCTCTGATGGTGAAATGACGACACCTCAGAGGGAAGCTGCCACAGCAACAATCAGAGTCATAACAACAACAACAACAGAGAGGAGGAGGTACATTGCAAAAGAGACCGTATAGAGGTATGCCTACAAATAATGCTTTAAGAAGATGTTATTATTGTGGGAAAGAAGATCATATACATATTGAATGCCTTAAGAAGCAGGGAGATGATGCAAAGAAAAAACAGGCAAAGCACAGAGGATACTTTGTTGAAGAAGATGAAGATCTCAGCCATGAATTTCGACTGTTCACAACTCACTATGCCCTTTTAGCATCTAATGAGGATAACATCTGGTATGTCGATTCTGGTGCATCCGCTCGCATGACAGGTAAGAAGGAATGTTTTGAAACTCTTGAAGAAAGTTCATATGGATCAAAAATTTATCTAGGAGATGATAGTGGATATGAGATCAAAGGGTATGTGGATATTCCGGTCAAGTTACCAAATGGCAACATTACTCATTTTAAAAATGTTTTATATGTACCCGAGATTAAGAAAAAATTGATATCTGTATCTATGATAATTGATCACGATATGCAAGTCGAATTCTTCAAGACTCACTGTGTCATAAAGGATTGTAGGAAAGCAATTGTTGCAGCAGGCGTGCGTGTAGGGAGCCTATATAGTTTAGATGTAAAAAGTATGCCACAACAAGCCATGGTTGCAGCTAGATCGACAGCTAAAAAACTCTGGCACCAGAGATTTGGTCGCTTGAATTTGCAGGACCTCATGTTATTACAAAGAAAAGGTATGGTCGAGGGACTCCCTATTTTTCACAGTATTCAGTTAAATTGTGATGGATGTGCCTTAGGAAAAATGCATAGAGAAGAGTTTCTTGTGCATGATAAAAGGAAGGAAAGAGATATCCTAGAGCTAGTGCATACTGATATATGCGGACCTATGCAGATAAGGTCGCTAGGTGGTGCATATTATTTTCTTTTATTTACTGATGATTGCGCTAAATACTCATGGGTCTATTTCTGAGTAAAAAGAGTCAGATTTTCCAGTACTTTATAGAATTTAAAACCTTGGTGGAAAAACAGTTAGGAAAAAGCATAAAAATTCTCTTCTTAGATCAAGGGGGAGAATATAGGTTATGGGAATTCATGAAATTGTGCAGATCTCATGGGATTGTTGAGCAGTTTATAGTGCCTCACACACCACAGTAAAATGGAGTGTCATAGAGCAAGAACATAACTCTTGTGGAGTGCGCAAGGAGTATGCTACAAGGTAAGGGTATATCTAATAGTTTTTGGGTAGAAGCTACTAATGTTGCAGTCTATTTAAAGAACAAAAGTCCTACTAAATGTCTTGCTTCAAAACCCCTTTTGAAGCATTATATGGACTCAAACCAGCAGTGAATCATTTGAGAGTATTTGGGTCAAAAGCCTTTGCTCATATACCCAAAGCTGACAGGAAGATGTTAGACCCTAAAGCCATCAAATGCATCTTTGCAGGATATGGCATTGAATTTAAAGCATATAAGTTATTCAATCTTGAGTCTCATAAGATATTTGCAAGCAAGAATGTAGTATTTCATGAACAGGTTCAAGAAGGAAAGGATGACAGTGATGATGATTGGCACATTCCATTATTAATGGAGGAAAGCAACGAGGATGATCGAGAGCAGGAGCAGAGAGAAGGTGATATAGTCAATAATGCGAGCCTAAATAAGTCTGAAGCAAACAAATTTGAGGTAAGTCCCCTACCAAGGAGATCAGGTAGGAAGACTCAAATACCATCCAGATTGAAAGACTATGCTTTGATGTCAAACATTTTAAACATTGTAGAACTCACAAATTATAAAGAAGCAAGTCAATCTGAGGCATGGAGGGTTGCAATGGATGAAGAGATTGAATCTATTATCAGAAATAACACTTGGGAATTAGTTGAATTGCCTAAAGGTAAAACACCCATAGGATGTAGATGGTTGTATAAACCTAAGATGAATGTAGATGGAAGTATAGAAAAACTAAAAGCTAGACTGGTTGCAAAGGGGTATCCATAGCAAGAGGGAATAGATTTTGATGATACCTTTGCTCCTGTAGCAAAAATTAAACACTATTAGAATGCTTATTTCTTTAGCAACAAAACATAATTGGGAGCTACACCAGCTAGATGTTAAGTCTACATTTTTAAATGGTGAATTGAAAGAAGAAATTTACTTAGTACAACCTGAAGGGTTTCTTAAGAAGGGGCAGGAACATCTTGTTTGCAGATTGAAAAAGGCACTATATGGCTTAAAACAAGCACCCAGGTCATGGTATGAAAAGATTGATTCTTTCTTTTTACAACATGGTTTTCATAGGAGTATGAACGACCCAAATTTGTATACCAAGTATAATAAATAGGGGCAAATTATTTTGATTTCTTTGTATGTGGATGACATGATTATAACAAGAAATGCAGATAATTTGATCAAAGAAATCAAACGGCTGATGGCACAAGTTTTTGAAATGAAAGATCTCGGAAATCTCCATTACTGTTTGGGATTGGAAGTATGGAGAGATTCTGGACAAAATTTTCTTACTCAAGCAAAGTATGCGAGAAGTCTGCTGGAAAAGTTTAGCATGGAGCAGTGTAGGTCAACAACAACACCATTGCAGTAGAATTTGAAGTTGTGCAATGACAATGGCACTAAGGAGATGGATGCCACTATGTACAAACAACTAGTTGGGAGTTTGATATATCTCACAACAACTAGACCAGACTTGGCATACTCTGTTAGTGTGTTGAGCTAGTTTATGTCTAAACCACTTGAAAGTCACTGGGTTGCAGCAAAAAACATGTTGATGTATCTTTGTGGTAGTAGTAATTATGGTATTTTATACACTGACACATCTGATGTAACTCTAGTGGGTTTTTCAGATTCAGATTGGGCAGGTCACCTGGATGATCGAAGGTCTATCACAGGTTATGCATTCAACAAAGGATCCAGGGTCATAACATGGAGCAATGAAAAGCGAACTATTGTAGCCTTATCCTCATGTGAAGCTGAGTACCAAGCATTGTGTGCAACCACATGTGAAGCGATTTGGTTGAGAAGACTTCTCAATGATGCACGAGAAGAACAAAAAACATCAACTATCATTAAAAGTGACAACGGGAGCACCATCAAACTTGCATACAATCCAGTATTTCATAAAAACACCAAACATATTGATACTTAGTTCCATTCTGTTAGAGAGAAACTACAGTCAAAAGAAATCCTTGTTGAATATTGTGAAATTTGTGACAATATGGCTAATACTTTTACTAAGTCTCTTGCACGTGTAAAGTTTGAATTGTTTATAGGGATGTTAGGAGTCTAGGATAATCCTTTCTCCATTAAGGGGTGGAGTTGGAAATAATTATATATTTGTGTATTAATGGAGAAATGGTTACATAGTTGTAACGTATCTCCTTAGTTTAGAATTAGTTCCTGAAATATAAGAGTCTGTTTACAACTTCCTGATCTCTTGTGATGTACTTAAATATTTATTTTTTGATTAATGAAAGGAGAGTGATCTCTCCGTTCAATTGTAGTCTCCAAGTGCAGTGCTGACCTGTGAACTACAACTCCTTTTCAATTATGTGTATATTTTATCTTCCTCCTAAGAGGTCATAGGTTCAAAACTAGAGGGGGTAAAGTATATATGCCTTCATAGACTTGGCAGCCAAATCGCTATGCAGAAGTGGGTCCCTTGTCCCACGAACAAGGAAGTCTCATACACCAATTTAGTGTCTGACTTGATTGTGAATAAATATTATTATTATTATTAGTATTAGTATTATTTAAAATTAATAATTTAAACACTAAATTTTTAGATTTTATGATCCAAAACTAACCAAACGAAAGCAAGATGTGATAATCAATTCCATAAAATTTTTAAATTGAAAACCATTAACATTATTTGAACAAGCCATTTTTAACTTGAAAAAAAAGATTTATCAAACACCATCATTTCCATAGACCTTTAACATTATAGTTTGTTATTATTTATATACATTTCCATAGACCTTTAACATTATAGTTTGTTATTATTTATATACATTTATCTTTAATTTGTGATTTTATATTTAATTTCATTAATAAATGGATTATGTTTTATTGTAATTAATTAATTTATTTTTTAATTTTAATTATTTAAGTTTTTTAAATAATAAAATTTTAAGTTAAAATTTGGTTCAGATCAAGAAGAGAGTTTTTAGCGAGCTGGCTCGTATTGTTCGAATATGATCTTTTGTTGTTTTTTAGTTTTTTTTATTTGTTGTTACAATTGTTGGAAGAATAATTTGTTATTGGTGTTAAAGAATGATTTAGTAAAGATAAGGATGTCATAGATTCAAAGAGCATATTAAGTTTTTTATCGGTTTAATACATGGTTGAATTAATATAAATATACACAACGAACAAGACAGTCTTATACATCAATCTAGTGTGTGGCTTAATTGTAACCTTAAAAATAAATATTATTATTATTAAAATAATAATTAAAACCCTAAAATTTTAAGATTTTATGATCCAAAACTAGCCAACACTAAGACAAAGATGTGATAAATTAAATCGTAAAATTATAAATGATTCATTAAGTAAACTCTACGAAACCATTTAACATTATTTGTAAAAGCAATTTGAACCTTAAAAAAAGGATATACGAGACACCATCATTTTTATAGACCTTTAACATTGTAATTGTTATTATTTATATACATTTATCTTTAATGTGTGATTTTATATTTAATTTGATTAATAAATGGATTATGTTTTATTGTAATTGATTAATTAATTTTTTTATTTTTCTTTTCTAGATAAAGGCTATTCTATTAAATAAAAGGAAAATTATTTACAGAGAGGGTTTAACCTCTGAGGGGTAGCTACCTGCCCTCTATCAAAAAATTCTTGCCAGCTTTCTGCTTTCTGGCAATTACAAAAAGGATTTCTCTGACTTTTAACTGTTACAAAAATTCCAAAATGCTACTGACATTTTCCTTGTGTATTTCTTGCCAAAACATCTGAACATATACCTTTTGAACAGCATATAAAAACACTTGGACACATACAGACACCTGGACAGAGACATTCTTAGACAGACACCTGGACATAGATTAAGCAAACAAACAGACACCTGGGCATAGTCACAACAACAAGACACCTAGACGCAGACCTGAACAAAAATGTTGAACATTCTGAAGCGCACTGGAAGGCTTGGCGAGCTCAGTCCTTCGGAAGCAAGCCGAATTCCTTGTCTAGAGTTAAATTGACCCATTCCACCATGACGTTATCCTCGACATCCATTGCGCTTCTGCTTGGTGGGAGAACCAGATGTAGAATGTTGCTAAAACGCGTTGGCTCACTGTCGATAACGGGCTCCTGAGCAGGCAGGGTCTGGTTCTCCAGTTCCTTCTGTTCTGGGTCATTGAGGACCGCCCCCGATGGGCTGCCTGGATTGTTGCTGGGCATATGGGCACTCGAAGGATCCGTGGAAGGATTGTCCGAGCTAATCTGCTCCTCTTCTTCCTCAAATATCATCGTCACTAAGGCTGAAATGAGAGGCTTATTAAGCCGGCTCCTAAATTGAAAACACGCCGAGTGGAAGGAGTTGTTCAGGGAAATGCCTGAATTGTTCGAAGCCGGAGAGGAAGGCGCAACAGGGGCAATGGACGGGCCAAAATTATCAGATGGTAGTAAGGGAGGCGGAACAGAGGATAATGGGGCGATATTGTGTGGAACAGAGCCGCCTCTACTGCAAGAACCCCCCTGGAACCAATGTTACTGCCTCGACGGGGAGTGCCTCTCAGACGCGGCATTGTAAAAATAAGGAGCAGGCCGCAAAGACACAGGTGAAAAGAGCGAGGAGGCCAATTGGATTGAGGCAGCACAATACGACTAAGCCAGGTACCCAACCTTAAACTTAACTGAGATGAAGAGGAATTGGCTGTGAATACCAAAAGAGGAAATTGTGAAGGGGCATGGACAGGCTTGCGTGAATCTCTCGCCCAACTGAAACTAGAATCAGGATGAAGGGACCTAATTCGGACAGATTTCCGAGCTATGAGTTGTTCTCTGGTGCGGTCTCTATTGAGCCATATGAGGCGCGCCGGTATGCAGATTATACCCTCTTCCATATCGTTTAATCGGTGCGCACAATTCTCCAAACCGGACCAACATTCCCCCTGCGCATTTACACCTCTGCGCAGTGGCATAACTCTCCTCCGCTGTCTACAGTAACTGAGGGCTATGAATGCCCGTCCCTCGTATGCTATGAGCCGCCTGGATTTGTTGGAGCCCTGGCCAGCTGCCGTCCTGGGCTGTCCAATCATTCTAACGTGTCAATAACACCCGCATCCAAGTAATTAATTTCTAAATTTTAATTATTTAAGTTTTTTTAAATAATAAAATAAAAAATTAAAAATGGTTGAGATCAAGAAGAGAGTTTTTAGCATGCTTGCTGGTATTGCTCGAATATGATTTTTTGTTGTTTCTATTATTGAGTTGTTTTTGTAGTTTTTTTATTTGTTGTTATAATTGTTGGAAGAATAATTTGCTATTGATGTTAAAGGATGACTTAGTAAAGATAAGGATTTCATAGATTCAAATAGCATATTAAGTTTTTTATTGATTTAATATATGGCTTAATTAGTATAAATATACACAACGAACAAGAGAGTTTTTTACACCAATTTGGTGTCTGACATGGTTGTGACTTTAAAAATAAATATTATTATTATTATAAATAATAATTAAAACACTAACAATTTTATATCCAAACTAGCCAAACAGTAGGCAAAATTGTAATAAATTTAAATCCAGTAAAAATTATAAATAGATTATTAGGTAAACCTACTACGAAACCATTTTAACATTATTTTGTATAAAAGCAACTTGAACCTTAAAAAAAAGAATACGAGACCCAATCATTTTCATAGACCATATTAACAATTGTAATTGTTAATACTTATAATATACATTTATCTTTAATTTGTGATTTTTATTTAATTTATTAAATAAAATGGATATGTATTTATTATTTAATTAATTAATTTAATTTTTTTAATTTTAATTATTTAAGTTTTTTTAACTAATAAAATCTTAAGTTAAAAAATGGTTGAGATCAAGAAGAGAGTTTTTAGCATGCTTGTTGGTATTCTTCGAATATGATTTTTTGTTGTTCATATCATTGATTTGTTTTTGTAGTTTTATTATTTGTTGTTATAATTGTTGGAAGAATAATTTGTTATTGATGTTAAAGGATGACTTAGTAAAGATAAGGATGTCATAGATTCAAAGAGCATATTAAGTTTTTTATGTGTTTAATACATGGTTGAATTAGTATAAATATACACAACGACTCTTCCATTTACTTATTCATCTCGACCAAGGAACACAAAATAAGAAGCTCAAACATAAGGTAGAAAGACAAAGTTCATAGCTCATTAATTTAGAGGCAAGACAAAGCAAGAATTTGTTATTATTATCTATGTTTTGGATTATGTTTATTGCTAGATTTTTGTTTATTTTTTGGAGCCATCTTGTGTTGGAATACAACCGCCTTTGTTGCCTTATAACGCCTCCTCCCACATTTACCCTAATTCACAAACTCTCCAAGATAAAAATGAGATGAGAGTTACTATGCAAGACCTGATTTCTAAGATGCACTTATGGAAAATGGGGTCCACGTGTCACAGAACTGATTGCAAACACCAATGACACATGACCACATTGTTATTATCCTAACTTGACCTAACACTATTTCTTTTTAATTTCATTTCCTTAAGTTTAACACAACTTTCTATTTTTGGCAGTTTTTTCGGTTCTAAACTTCTGAGGTCGTTTTGAGGGCATAAATGACATTTTCAAGGAAAATGGAGACACCAAAAGAATGTTGAAATCTAAATTATAATTCCTTTTGCTTGGTCTCCTCATGGAAATCTTCGAAACGAGGTATTATGATAGTCAAATGGAGATCGTATGCCAAAGTTACAACCCTGAGAAGTTGGAGGTCCAAATTACTCATTTATACAATCACTTTCTGTGCATAGTACCTATAGGTTATAAATACATATATGTTTACTAATTCAATAAGCTCACTAGCGAATCATCCAGAAGGCTCTATGTCCTCTCAACTTAGTAGCAACAATGCTATTAGTCTATATATTCATTAACAAATCAATAACTAAACAAATTCATTCTAAGAGCCATAGATAATATGCGTCATATAACCAGCATATAACATAACCAACATAAATATGATGGAAACTTATCCACAATATCACCAAATAATCACTACAAATTCTCATAGATCACAATAAGGAAATGTGTCATATTAACATATGAAAATACTAACCAAGTTAGGGACTTCCACATACCACCCGACCATAGATTAGGCTGAGCCAAATTTCTCTTTCATCCAATCACCCCCTATGCCATATTCCAAGCATGAATGTGGGATATGATTGAATAAACCAAAATAAAACCAAACCAAGGCTTCTAGAGGCCAAACCATCTCAACCCTAAACCATAGTGATTCCACCTCCATGGTCGGACACCACTAATACCAACTAGATCAGTCTCTACCCAAGTTTTCCAATGCTCTAGGGACTAGTAACTCAACCCACAACCTTCTAGGGCTCTAGAGCATTTGTACAACCTTGCTTTAGGGACTAGTAACTCAACCCACCAAGGGCTCTAGGGTGTTTTTCCCAAACTAAGTTGTAGGAATAGTAACTCAACCCAAGTTGTTCCATTGATTATAGAGCGTTTGTTCCAACACACAACCAAAAGGAATTATGAACACCAATAAGAAAATAATAAAGTGGAAGAATTCCACAATACCCTGATTATCCATGAAATGGAAAGGAAAGGTTAAACCCATTGTCAATCTAGGAAAATATTCGTGCCAATGACAACACATAACCATAAAATCACATGCATATACCATGTATCCATAAATTAGCAAGGAAATCATACATGCAACGTATTACCTGCAAACAAAATCTAGCTAGAGTCATTGATCCAATCATTCCCTTGTGCTTTCCTCCTTTCCTTTGCCTTGTTTTTCCAAATCCAATGTATGTCAAAGTGCTCCAAGAATACTCTAAGTGTGCAAGAGTGTGAGAGAGTGAGAGAATAGATGAGAGCTCCAAACTAAAACCGACAAAAGGTTGTGAATTGATCCTCATAAACCTTTTTATTATTGAGCCCTCTATTTTCTTCATTTTTTTCCGTTTTTCCTTCAATTTCGCTCTCATGTAAATTTGTAACCTTTCATCTCCCTTTTCTCTCATTTTTCTTTATTTTCATAAATAAAATGTCAATTATTGCCACTTTTCCATTTCCAATTCCTTTGTCAATTTCCATAGCCTTTAATTAATCGCACGTGATACCCATCACTATGTTTTGCCCAACATTCAACCTAGAATATGTGTCCCATGACCTTGATCTTATATTTTATTTATATAGAAAATCGACTAGGGGTTGTTACACGCCTCTTGTGGAGAAGACTTTGAACCCCTTTCCTCTGCCTTCTTGAGCAAATTTCTCATCCCTTTTAGAGCATATGTCTTGACCCTTCTAAGCAAACATTTTGGCCTTCACTAGGAGAAAAACCTTCGACTTCTTGGAGTAGAACCTTTGGCCTCTTGGAGTAGAACATTCATCCCTTTTAAAGCACAAAACTCAGACCCGTGGAAAAAGAAACTCAGTCTTCTACACCTCAGCTTGTGTAGTAGATTCTTGGCCCTAGACTAGGGCATCTTTCTGACAATTCAATGTTAAAATATGCAACTACGGCCAAATTCCACTTTGTACAGCTCACGTAATGGAGATAATGATTGCATTGAATCCTTATTTTCGAGAGGACCAAAATTGAGCAAAAGATCACTCAAATCGGATAAAAGGGAAAATTTACTTATGAAGAAAATCCCACATGTGCATATTTGATAAGGTCAACCCTAAAGAAAGGTGGACATGCTTGGAAGGCTATTATGCAACTAACTCACAAAATAGAAGAAAAGATAGATCAACGACTTCAAAATCAACCTCTTCGAGGGGGAAACCTCCTTTATATTACACAAATGAATACTTGGATGATACAAATGACAAGACCCCTTTCTATATATAGGATTCTAATGGGTCCCAATACAATCAGAGCCTACATAACAATAATATTGTAGGGGCACAACAATAACAATAGTGGGCTTTTATGAGGCACAATAATAACAACATGGGGACTACATGGGCATAATAATACAATAAGGGGGTTGCACTAATAACAATAAGGAGTTACACTAGTAGTATAGGGACCTAACATGCTCCTATCCTTTGAAAAGTGTTGTCCTCAACGCTTGAGTAGTTTTGGATGCTTTTGTATAAAATTCTCATCCTCCCATGTGGAATCTTCAGTGGGTAAGTTCTTCCACTTGATGAGATACTATGAAATTGAT
>APFE030423001.1:0-12238 GCA_000404065.3 Pinus taeda | reverse complement strand
AAAAGACCACGCACTAGTTGGAAAATGGTATTTTTCTGAGATGGATGAATAGACCATGCGAGCTTGGCTAAAACTAATAAGGTGATGAGATTAACTCGAATCCTAAGTTTGAATGTAATGTTTTTATTCATTATTTTGTGTACAAACCTATCAGAAGGTGTCAAGATTTTCCATTTATAATGACATCCTCTATTTTCTCTACCCACTCCTTCCACTCCGTGAGACTGTGCGTTACACTTTTTGATTTTGGCTTCATATTTATTTTCCCCTATACAATCGAAGTTCAAATGATTTATTTTCCATGTTCAAATGAATCGTCATAGCTTCAATGAAAATTCCCTGTAGGGTGGTATAGAACAAAGAGAGAATGAAGCCCATGCAAGGTGGTATAAGGTTATAAGTTTTAAGAAGAGGGAATTTTAATGTGTATAAGGTTAAAGATATTTTATGGGACAGACAACTTCACCATTTGATTTCTGCATTCATTTTTTTACAATTAAATTAGTATCTTTACTACACCCAACAAGAGTTGATCTTGGAGTGGAGACAAACACCAACATAAGGGCACACACATTTCTTCTTTATAACATAGTGCTTGGCTTTCATCTCTTCAAAGACAATGAATGGATCACCTCCAAATGTATTTCAAGCACCCTCATTGTCACACTAGGGATGTAATTCTATTTTAGGATCACAAAACACCCAGAAAAATGGTGGTTTCTAAGAACACCATTGTTAGATCTCACTAGTCACCAGCACAAATGGAGTCTTTGGGGCTTTAAATAAGCTATATTCCACATGAATACCATGGGAGATACTATGGGTTCTCATAAATGTAAAGCGGGAAAATTGTTGGTAACTTGACCAAGCCAAGTTTATCCACACCACCTTAATAATTGTCCCCTTAAATTTGGATTGGGGAGATTAACATGTTCCAAATCAATCATCAACCATCACACCTAAGATCCTGCATTTTCCCACTCAAGCTAGGATACTAGCACACCTGCCACCATGGGACGTATCCAGCAACAAATTGATAAATACATGTGCCACTGCACTACATGTCTTCATCACTTCTTGTGCCACTGAACTACATATATGCCCTAATCAAAGACTTAAAGCCTTACAACAATCATGTGCTCCTATGCAACATGTATGCCTTAACAACATGTCTTACAACTAACTTGGGAAATACACCAGCCTTGGACCAAAACCCTTAGGGTTTTCACACACCACTGGTGTTATCACACCACTGTGACTCTCATCACATATTAGCTCCCTCACTATCCTCAATCACCATTGACTCTATCTCTATTTTCGGCTCTCATCACATGTTGGCTCCTTCACTATCCTCAAACACCATTGAATCCATCTCCATTTTGTCATCCATCTGACCAGTCTCTCGCTAGATTTCTATCTTTTCTAATCTATACATTGACTTGACCTTTCTTATTAGGCCATCTTAGCTTTGATATTCACCACACTATGATAACAATTTTTAGGATAATGAAACTAAGAGAAGTGATTGTGTCAAAACACACTGTAATCTGGATCCCATTGGTTACCAAAATTAACCTGGAATATATCAACATTTAAAGAGGCTATATTCCACATAAATACCATGGGTTCTCATAAACATGGAACCCAAGAAACATTAGAAATTTGACCAATTCAAGTTTCCCCTAACTACCCTAACACTCCATTCATCTAATTTCGCTCATCATTTCAATGTTTACTAGCATAGATCCATCTTAAATATGGATCTACTAATCATCGAGAGAGATCAAGTCCAAAGTAAACATGGGTCTAAGATGGTACTCTTACATTCCATAATGGATTTCCTCAAGCCTTTGAATAGGCTTCATCATAACAAATACCATGGGTTGTCAAAACCTCGAGCCCAACAACCACCAACGATAAATTATTTATTTTATTTTATTTTTATTTGACTAATTCAAAATGTTTATGTTTACATTAGAACATCTCTTCCATACTTGAATGGAGAGCAGTTGTCAACACAATCACATTCATAATTAATCTTTTATTGCTAATCATCAGATATTGACCAACAATAAGTTTTATGAACAAAGACAAAGTGTGGCTTTTGTGGGTTGTTGTTGTTATTCTATGGTAGCATCAAACATACGTTCTAGTCTCAGATGATGTTAAGAGGCTATGGTAGCATCGAACGTGTTATAGTCTCAGATGATGCTAAGAGGATAAGGAACACTGAATCTCCAAAACCTAGAAAAGGCTTTGCAAAATAAGCTTGAGAAGCACCTTAATTAAATTAATTTTTCATAATTAAGTTATTTCCCAAATCTAAATAGGAAAAGTGGTAAATTAAAGTTAATTAATTAAGGATGTTCGAGGTTTATCTAGATACTTCTATTGATGAAGTCTAATTGATCTTAACCATTGATGGAGATTAAATCATGGTCGTTGAGACTCCAACAAGAGATCGTAAAATCAATTTGAAGGGATTGGAGATAACATAAATGTGATTGAGTTGGGAGAGGCACATTGAGCTACCTAGTTTGTAGTCTTCAACAAGGGTGTAGTTCATGCTAAAGGGAGAGCATCAGAGAGAGAGAGAGTAACAGAAAATGTGGGAGCGGGATTTCAGAGATTTTCCTAGTGATTTTGGAGTGTTGTAGTGGCAGGAAAAGGCTGGTCAAATACATATGCAGAGGAGGTCATACAATTAGTGTGAATTACCATAAATCCCAGTGCAAGTAACCAGAACAACCACAAATCAATAACTAGAGGCTGAATCTATTTCCGAAAGGCAGAGTGAGTGGTCTCCACTAAGAGAGAGATGCAACAAGGTTCACTTTGACCCAATTTCTAGGCCATGTGAGTTATCCAGAGCTAGCAAATCAAGTTATTGGCTGCAATGTGAGTAGCTGGTGTGGGGTTCGAGTAGGCCATAGCAGGTCGATTTTATTAGCATGGGATATATTGGATCTCCATATTATTTTTCTAGTATATTCTCCATAGGATAGCTCGCTGAGCATCTACTTGTAATAGTTTTCCCTTTGATGTTTTCTAGGGAAATTTAGTCCAAAATTTTTGGTGTCCATTTTTATTGTACATGCATCTATTTATCATTTCCTGATTTTATATTCTAAAATGTATTTTTATTATGAAGAATGCAATAGTGATTTATTTATTATTTATCGTAAATAAATAAATTGTTAATAAGTTACAAAAATAAACTCCACTTGATGCATTGAAGGAAATTTCACAGGGTATCAGAACATTAAAGATCATATCATAAGCTTAGAAGTGAAACAAAGTCATATTGTGGAGTTTCCAAGGGATATCTAAAGGACTTTCTCTAGATATCCGCAAGCCAACTAGCTAGTGTGGATTGTTGGACAGGAAAATTGATTTCCAAAACTAGAGAGGAGTAAAACTTTGTTTTTTCCATAACAGTAATAACAAGTAGTGGGTTTTCTAGAAAGAGGGTTTTTGTGAGTAGAACAGCTGATTCACTTAGTAGATCTGGATGCAGAGGTTTGTAGCAAGGGTTTTCAATTGTGATTTGGGATAGCTTAGGAAGATAAAAGCACAGAGAAGTGTGATTCCCAGTTTATTTCTGAGAGGGTCTCCAATTTTCCAGTGTAGGAAGGAGGTCATGATTTCTAATAGCATAAGGTCATAGAAAACTTGTTAGTCCAACTAGTATGAGCCTTAAGATTAGTAGTATGTGTGCCAAATTCTTGAGAAGGACTTCTAGAAGGTAGAGCAAGTTACCTAGTGAAGTAGCAGGCAGTGCAAATTATGGAAATGACATCAGAGGCAAGTGTAAGAATAGATTTGTATATCTCCAGAGGAAGTGCGAGTAAAAGAGAGAAGGTTGAGTTTTCAGAAGGAGAAGGATATTTCCAACATACAGTTCTCTAATTTATTTGAGTTTCATAGAGAAGGCCACAACATGACTCATAGATCAGGACATACTTGACGTAGCCTGTAATTTTGGCATCTAGAAAGCTAGAATACAACTCCTACTAGATGAGCATGGCTTGCAGGAGTCTATGATAAATGTCATGGTCGAACGAGAAGATCCACAATATTTCACAACCTTTAAGAAAGAGATGGCCAATACTAAGAGGATGGTCTTATATAGGGTTCGAGATCATAGTGTCCCACATATTGCTGACAAGAATACAACAAAGGACATATGGGATGTTGTCGTAAAGCTATACAAAAATCCATTCAAGAATCGGAAAATGATTCTCAAGGAGAATTTGAGGACAGTTAAAATGCATAATGCTGAGCATATTATTTCCTATCTCCCAAGGATGCAAGGAATCAAGGACAAACTTGCAACTATAGGAGAGAAACTAGCAAACATTGAGATAGTGTGCATGACTCTCAATGGGTTCTCCAGGGAATGGCATACTTTCGTGCAAGTCATTTATGGGTGACACATACTTCTAGGTTGGGAGTGCCTATGGAATGAATTCACTCAATATTAGCTAAAGATTATTTTAATATAAGGTATTATTAGAAGTAGTAGTAAGGGGTGAAAGGATGGAAAAGGGAGAGGAGAATGCAACCCTTGTAGGTAAAGGGAAGGCGAAGAAGGGTCCCACTTAGGGACAAAACTCAAAAGGAGGAGAGAAAAATAAGGAATTCTCGAAGGTCAAATTCCTCCAATGTGGTGAATTTGGTCTCTAGGTCACTCAGTGTGCCAAAAGGAAGAAGGAAAAGAAGGGGCAAAAAAAGGATAAGAACTTCGATAGAGATCGACGAGTTAACCTCTATATTGGAGGAATTCACATTGATAGCAACAATACCTCAAGATGGAGGAGGAGCATGATGCTTCAGATGGCCAGTAGGGGCAAGGTCCATAGGTGAGCAATAGGAAGTCTAGAACAAATCTAGATATTTATCACATGGATCAGTACCTTTTCTACGGGGGGCCATAGTGCAAAGTAGCAAGAGGGTCGAAATGTCATCAAGACACATGCATATATTAAGGGGAAACTGTAGAGCTAGTTGTAGTCAGATGCATGAGCAAGAGTAGCAGAGCTAGTTGGGCCCATTTAGGTGCTCAGTAGATAATGCAAATCTAGTTGTAGGCATAGGTTTCAAGGGATAGTTGTAGTGACATAGTAAATTGAATTTGACTAAGCTACAGTTAGTAGCAAGGGGATTAGAGTATGCATAGTCTTTGATGGATAGTCCTCGCCAGTTCACCTCTTCACAGTGATTTCCAGTGATACGGAGTTAAATTAGTTAAGATGTGAAGAAAGGAGGTATAACATAAGTTAGACATCAACATCATTTAGCAATCCATCTGCAACATGTTCCCACAAAGCAACAAGTTGCATATATACTCACAAAAGCTCAAGGGAGAGCTAAGTTCATCTACTTCAGAGAACAGATGGATGTAGTAAAGAACAGCTTCCTCGCTGAGAGGGAGAGTTAGTTAATGGTAGCATTAGACATGTGTTCTAGTATAAAATGATGCTAAGAGGCTAAGGAACAATCGATCTCCAATACCCCGAAAAGGTTCTACGAGATAAGCTTCAAAAACACCTTAATTAAATGAATTTTCCATAATTAAATTATTTCCTAAGTTTAACATAGGAAAAGTGGTAAATTAGTATTAATTAGTTAAGGATGTTTGAGATTTCTCTAGAGACTTATATTGATGAAGTCTAATTGATCTTAGGCATTGATGGAGATTAAATCATGGTCGTTGAGACTCTAATGAGATATTATAAGAGCAGCTCAAAGGGCTTCGAGATAACATCAGTGTGATCGAGTTGTGAAAGGAAGATCGAGCTACCTAATTTGCACTATTCAACAAGGGCATAGCTCGAGCTAGAGGGAGAGCATTCAAGAGAGGGGGGAGTAGATAATTTGGAAGCATGATTCCAAATAGTTTCTTAGAGATTTTGCAATGTCAAGAGTAGCTAGGAAAAGGGAGACCAAATACGTATGCAAAGGAGGTCGTACAAGTAGTGAAAATTATCAGAAACCCAAGTGTGAGTTTCAAAATAGCCATAACTCAATAGCTAGAGGTTTTGAACCAGTTTCTAGGTAGTGCGAGTTATCCAAAGCCAACAGTGTGAGTTCCACGTTCTAGCGCGAGTATTCAGTGTGTGGTTCAAGCAAGCCGAAGGGGGCTTAACTAATTGGCAAAGGAGATTTGGCATCCCCATATTATCTTTCAAGTGTATTTTCTAGAGTATAGCTAGTTAGGCATCCAGTTGCAATAATTTCCAAAATGCTGCATAGTAAAATAAACTCTCATTTATTGCACTGGTTTTCCCTTATGGGTTTTTTTGGGGACATTTAGCTCAAAAATTTTGGTGTCTATTTTTATTATGTGTGTATCTATTTCTCAGTTCTTAATTTTATATTCTATAATGTATTTTTATTCTAAAGGATGCTTCAGTGATTTATTGATTATTTTCCATAAACAAATAAACTGGTAATAATTTAGAATAATAAAATCTAGTTGATGCATTCAAGGAAATTTCATAGTGTTCTCCAATCTGCGAAAAGATGCTTTGATTGGAGCCATGAAGGAGGTGGTGGATGAGAATGTCATAGGTTATCTATTACAATTTTTGGAGGGTTTTCTAGTCATCGCTGGAATCACAAGTTTGAGTTGTGAACTCTCCTATAATATAGGTTCCACAAGGGATTTTCATAGTGTTCAATACATATATGTAGTAAAAATCCTAGTTTAAATAAAAAAATGAATATTTGACCAAAAAAATCACGAGATTCCAACAAAAATATCCAAAAAAATCTCATAATTAGATAACGCTCGAAGCATTCCATTGTTTTCTATCAACACCTTGCAATGAGAACACCAATCATAAGTTGTTAAAAAAAGTCCCAAGCCCAGGAAAAGGCCTAGGGAGGCCAGATACTCGACCAATCTAGTTGAATCTCTAATTTAATGTTCAACAGAGATGTTATTTTCGACGTTCATATGTTTCTTTTTGTTAGTGGGTTATTTCAACAAGATTTATGTTTACAACCAGTTGATGCAATTAGTTAGTTCTAGATTGGAGGTATAAGGATGTTTATATAGAAATTTTCTTGTACTCCTCTCTTTTTATGCCACTTAATAAAATAAGGCCTCCCCACTATTGAGCAGGTCTTGGAGATGTAGTCCAAATTGGACGAGCTCCATAATAAAATCTTTGTGTCATGATATTTTGTGATGATGTCTCTTTGTCTTCATTTTTCATGCTTATGTTTTTATGGTTTTCAAGCACTGTAACTCATGTCAACTCTAATGCATTTATAAGTGAAAATATCTTGGATCATTCCATCAAACCAACCAACAAAAGGTTTTAAACTTAAATGGCATGTTCCAAGACCAAATATGTCATAACCAACATCTTTATGTATGAGGTTGGATAGAATAAATGATGTAGGACTACATCTCATATATAGATATCTGGCCCATGTGGAGGCTTCCATTCCATGAAAGTGAATCATTTCGCAACCAAATAGATAATATACCTTCTAATTCTAATTTGATAATGTACTCCTTCCAAATCTCAGCATAGTTATATCCATGTAGAGTATAATTGGACAATATCCATATTGCTTTGGATCTGGGATAAGTAATATACACCCCTTCAGTGAAGATGTTGAATTATCACATTTGGAACAATATTGACATCCATAACGCCATAAATTGGGTCGATCCTGATTTTTATAGACTTAACTAGGCCAGTCATGCAATTGATATTTTCAAAGATCCACCTCTTAATCTTAAAAAAAACCCTCCAAATATATGATCCTGTCAATTTACCTCCCTGACTCGCTTTTAACCATTCATATAGAGATAAGTTTATGAAGTATTTACCATATACAATATTCTGCCATATGCCATCTTCTGTGATGGCATGCCAACAAATTTTTGCAAGTGTCTAGCCAAAAATATCCTTGTTCTTTAGGCCCAATCCACCCCACACCTTCTGCTTTAAGATCTCATCCAATCACACCAAATTATACGTATGACCCTCCTTTTCACCAAACCATAGGAAATTTGCGATAATGACATCTATATGCTTTATGATAGCCTTTGGAAGAAAATATAAATGCATCCAATAAACAAATATATAATGGAGAACTAATTGAGCAAGTATCAGCCTGCCTCGCAAAGGAAATTATCTACAAGACCTATCGATAATCTATCTTCAAACATTTTTTATTAACCATTGCCAATCTGTGATGACATATCTATTTGGTTTTATTCAGAATCCAAGTTATATGAAGCCATCCTCTAGAGGGGATAACTCCACCAAAAATGTATCAACAATGTCCACAATAATCCTCATCTCAGAGGATGAGTGGATGAGAAAAGACTTCAAAGAGTCATAAATAAACTAGAGGTGTCTCCAAACAATGAGATAATGTACAAACTTTGTGCCCATTATTTTGAGGATACTTTTCCAAAAAGAAAAATGTCTTCAACAAATATAAGGTGAGTTATCCATACCTTTTTGGTGATTTGCAAGCCCTCGAACAATCCATCGGTCTTCACCAATGATATATACACCTACTAAGCCTGCCAATGACTAATAGAGATAACAAAAGAGAGAGTGAGCATCCCTGTTGAAGACCCATGACGGCCTGGAAAAAGCCAAATGGAATGCCATTTATCAAGACCACATAGTTGACTGAGGAGACACACACCATTATCCACTCAAGGACCCCTATGGAAAGCCCAATATTGTGCAAAATCACGTGCAAAAAATTTTGATCCACACAGTCATATGCACAATAGAGGTCCATTTTTGAAAGAACAATATCATTTTCCCTTCTCTTAATAGAGTGAATAGTCTCTCGTGCAATGGAAAAAGCATCCTAGAACTATCGATGATTAAGGAAACTGAATTGTTCTGGTGAAATAAAAGCAAAGAGAAATATTGGATGTACTCTAGCGATGCGATGTGATGCTACTCTTCACATAAATCTTATTCAATGAATTGATACAACTTTCCATTTCGCCTTCTCAAAGCCTTTACTTCTAGAATGAATCTTCACATCCAACATCAAGTGATTAGTATGAAGACTTTCACAATTACTTAAAGATATTATGGAGTGAAAATTTCCCATAGCTAAAAATAATGATAATGTTTATTATTTTTTATTTAAAGTTTTTTTAAATATATAAAAATAAAAATGTCAATTTACATATATCAATTATATTTCAATTTATATTACAAATCTTATCATAAATAAATGAAAAATATTTTTACAAACTAACATCAATATAAAAAATTATATACCAAAAATAAAAATAATTTAAACACTAATATTATGATAAAATATTTCAACTTTGATTCTAATTTATATTTTATAATACATTTCAAATATTTAATTGATTTTTTACCTATATAAAATTCACGCATTAAATAAATAATTCTACATATATTTTAACCTAAATCATTACTAAAATATTTAAAATCTAAATAATTCTAAATATAATTCAACATAATACAATTAGAAGATGCTTTTACTTTTTATAATTCAGCATCAATATAAGAGAAATATGTACTAAATATGTATTAGGTATTAATTATTAAATATGTATTTATTTATTTATCTACCATCTTAAAAACATAGTAAATTTATTTAAAATCAAATTCTTTTTAAACAAAACAATTTTTAAATCATCATAAATTTAGGGTAAAAAGGACCATCGCAAATTTACTAAAAAATCAAATTCATTTTAAATTAATTCAACTTTAAAAAGTTCAATTCCTGGTCAGGCATCGTAAATCATAAATTGAGATAAAACTAAGCTATAACTCAATATTAATGATTACACTCATAATGTACCTTTAAAGCATAGAGTTGTGCAAACATGAGCAAGAAAGTTACATTAAAGTAACAATTCCTTTTGTGTAGTGCTTTGTTTTTACCTCGAAAACTGAAAACGTTAATTAGCAATTCCACTACGATGAAAATCACTGTTATATGGCCATTGCTTTTTCATTTTAAATTTTTTTGTTCGGATAAAAGTGTCTAATTTATACTTCAATTCGACCTAGTTGCTCATTCATTGTCTTGAAATGCCATTTTTGTTCATTTAACCCAAATAAAATTTCATTTTTTTGCATATCTTTATTCAACAACACTCATCTAACTAAAATTTTGAGATTCCAATACAAGTTAATGGTTTGCAAGAACTTATTTTGGTGTCGTAGAGTATGACCTAGATTTAGCATTCGACGTTGCATAATTACCCTAACTTTAGAATGATAATTAATCCAACCTCTATGGTTGATCCAGGTGGATATTGGTGGCTACCTGCATATTCCACTTGGACCCCCAACATTGGTTTTTTTTAGTTTCCTTAATTGTAGCACAATTTACTATTTTTAGTAGTTTTTCTCGTCCTAAACTTCTAGAGCTGTTTTGAGGCCCTAAACAACATTTTTTTGGAAACCGAGCAAACCCATAGGCAATAAGAACGTTCTACAGTAAAAAATGTTGTTCTCAGAAAGATGTTATAAAACATGAATTTTACGCATCAAACATAGATCATACACCAAATTTATGACCCTAGGAAGTTGATGTAATAATTAACCCCAACAGGGCCCACAAACGTTTGGCGCTTCATCTCCTAGGGTGAGGTTTTTGGATGTTTAGGGTTTTACATTGTTTCTCAATAATAAAAAGGCCTTCGAGCCTCATTGTAACACAGTTCATAAGGCATATATCTTTCACATATCTTCTCAGAGATAATCTACCATGGTCCAAGCTAGTTTATTCCCATTTTGCATATAAATAGTTTGAGTATTTATTATTAATGAATTAAAGCTCACTTTTAGCTATAGATCCACGTTTCTATTTAAGTTTGTATATCATTTTATTCCTTCATATATCTAGATTAGTGGTATCAGTGGACTGTTCTTTATTTATTTTTACGTGCATGTCCCCAACGAGGTCGTGGTAAAAGGAGTTAAGGCTTGAGCAGGTTGAACCCTTGCGAGAAATACCTCACTGACCTTTAAGTTTGTATTTCATTTTATTCCTTCATATATCTGGATCAGTGGTATCAGTGGACTGTTCTTTATTTATTTTTATGTGCATGTCCCCAACGAGGTCATGGTATAAGGAGTTAAGACTTGAGCAAGTTGAACCCTTGCGAGAAATACCTCACCAACCATGACGACCACCCATGAGAGAAGTAAAGAAAGAGGAGGGAGCATGAGATTCTTTCAAAATATTGCTTGAAGAAGCCCTCGAGTGACAAAGGAACAAGATGATGGATACATTTTCCCAAATCCTTCGGTGGGTATAAATGGATGTATCAACAGACAAAGAATCTTCATCTGGTAGTCACCTTGGAGGTGCGACTCTGATTAAGGTACAATTTAACTTTGACATTCCTAAATTTGAAGGATAGATAGATGCAGATGTCGTAAATAAATGGTTAAATTTGTTGGAAGGATATTTTTCGGTTCATGTTTTTTCCAATATGGAAAATATTTCTTTCGCACTCCTCAAAGTCGTACTATGAGAAGGAACCCTCATTATTTTCAACTGCACCCATTTAAAATTATTTCTGAGACACTATTAAGGAGCAATATTACCCTATCAAGAGCTATGAATATAAGCACATAAAATGGATCACAGTACGATGGGGAAGGGACCAAGATGTGCCAAAATTCACAAATATTTTTCATGTCCTTCACACAAAGTTAGGTATAAAGGATTCTAAGTGGCATCTGGTACTTAAATACTGCAGTTTTCTACACAAATACATCCAAGATGAGATGGAGTATGAGCCAAGAAAAGAATGTTTACATATGGGTATGAGCCAAGAAAATCACCTTGCAGTGGACTGAATGTGCTAGATTAGCACCCCGATTTTGCGAGCCTTTTCAGATTTTAGCTCAAATCGGGCCGTGGCGTACTAGCTTTCTTTACCTAGTCATATTCGTGTACACAACGTCTTTCTTGTTTCTTTACTTAAGAAATACATTTATGATGCTAAACACATAATAAATTGGCAGGACATTCAGGTGAGTGAGAAAGGTTGAAACCCTAAAAAATAACCTATCTTAGATATATATATGTCTTTACAGTTGAATGAATTTTGATTTCATGCTTTAACTATTTTATTTTTTATTTTTTATATTGACATTTAGGTCAAACCAGAAGGAGAAATCCTGGTAGAGCCAATGGGTATACTCAATCGAAGAGAAGTAATGCTGCAGAGACGAGTTATCACCCAAGT
>APFE030422999.1:0-27093 GCA_000404065.3 Pinus taeda | reverse complement strand
TTTATGGCACTTTATGGATATCAGCCACCATCCATCACATCATATTTAAGAGACAATTCTAAGGTTCAAGCAGTGGAACATCACATCAAACATCAACAACAAGTCCTCCAACTCTTAAAGGATCACCTCTTGTTCGCACAGAATAGAATGAAACAACAAGCATATCAATATCGCAGCGATTGGGTAATCCTACGGCTACAACCATATAAACAAATGTCCCTCAAACAAGCTAAGAAGGATAATAAATTATCACCAAAGTATTATGGTCCATACAAGGTATTGCAAAAGATTGGTACTACGGCATACAAATTGGAGCTTCCTGCAGCTTCTCGAGTGCACCCAGTTTTCCATGTTTCATGTTTAAAGAAGGTTATAGGCGACAAGCTCCCAATCCAAACAATATTGCCAGAACTTGACGAGGAAGGAAAAATTATATTGGAACCGAAAGCAGTTACAGAAATAAGAACTCAACAGCTACAAAATCGATCAATTTCAGAGTATCTTATCAAGTGGAAGAACTTATCCGCTGAAGATTCCACATGGGAGGATGAGAATTTTATGCAGAAGCATCCATAACTACTCGAGCGCTGAGGACAACACTTTTTTGAAGGAGATGGGTACGTTAGGTCCCTATAATACTACTGATTACCCCATTACTATTGTAGTTATATCCCTTATTAATACGGTTGTGCCCCTGTTGTCCCCATATTGTCATTATTGTGCCCCATAGAATCCCTCTATTGTTATTTTTGTGGCTTTATATTATTATTGTTAGGTCTGTTGGGTTATATTGTGACTCCTTAGACTCCTATATATAGAAAGGAGGTTTTGTCATTTGAATCATCCAAGAATTGTTCATTTATTATGTAAAGGAGGTTTCCCCCTCGAAGAGGCTGAATTATAAGGCGTTGATCTATCTTTTCTATATTTTTGTGAGCTGGTTCCATAACAGAGGTTGACATCATTCAACCTAGCCAGTGCTTTCTCTTCACTAATGTGATGGTTATAAAAAAGAATGGTTCATGGTGTATGTGTCCAGATTACTAGCAACTGAACAAAATTACAATCAAAGATAAGTTCCCTCTTCTTTCCATTGATGAATTATTAGACGAATTGCATGGACTAATTTTATTTTTTATGTTGGATCACCATTATGGATATCATCAAATCAAAATGAGGAAAGAAGACATTCCCAAAACAACCTTTAGAACACATGAAGGTCATTGTGCATTTTTTGTTATGCCATTTGGACTTATTAGTACACCTTCAACATTTCAAAGCTTGATGAATTCCATTTTCAAACCCTTAAAAAATTTGTATTAGTTTTTTTTATGACATTAAACTACATAAAATATTTTGAGCTAAATTTTGGAATATCCACAGTAATGATCATATTTCGTCGACGCTTCGAATGATTGAAGAGATATAGTAAAAGTTGAATAAATAGTTTATGATCATCATCAGACTTCTTGAAAGAATGATTGAAGAGATTTAGCAAAAGTTGAATAAATAGTTAAAAGAGCAAATGATAGGATTAAAATAAAAGGTCAGCTCAGTAAAGTCAAAACCTAAATTAAAGAATAATCATAATTATTATTGTTATTATTTTTATTTTATATTTATCTTTATAAATATAATTAATAATACTAATTATTTATTTATAATAATTTAAAATTAATTATTATAAAAATAAATCATCAAACTAACTAATTATTGTATAAATAAAATAATAATAAAACCAAGAAAGAACAATGGCTCATAATAATAAATGATTATTCCATCCAAGAGATCAATAATAAATTAAAGAAAATAATTAATCCTAGATTATGTATAATAATCATTAATAGTAATTATTTATAATAATAATATAATTATTATAAGTAAATAATTAAATAATTAATTATTATTATAAGTATTATTTATTATTATAAAATCTTGGAAAGAGAATGTACAACATGTTGGTGTGGCCTTAACACTATATAAGAGCAACAACTATATGGAATGCATTCTAAGTGTGCCTTTGGGGTTTAAGAAGTGGCATATGGTCATACCATATCCCATTAAGGTGTCAAAGTGGACCCTAGCAAAATCAAAGCTATGAGGGAATGGACAATCCCCAAGACCTTAAAGAAACTGAGAGGATTCTCAGTATTAACAGGATATCACCACAATTTTGTCAAGACTTATGGTCAAATAATAACACCTATAACAAAATTATTTAAGAAGGAAGCATTTTCTTGGACTAAAAAATAAACCACATATTTTGAAAAATTTAAAGAGGATATGTGTATAACTCTCTTCCTAGCCACACCTGACTTTGCAAAGAGCTTCATTATGGATTTGAGTGAATATAATCCCTTCTATGGACAATAGCGATCTCTATAGTCCTATCAAGGGATCTAACAACAAATCAGACAAACTAGTGCAAGCTTTCCTAGTTTATGTTGAAAAACGCAAAGTGAGAGAGAGAAACCTACCTCTCTCTGATGTTAAGCACTCAACTTTTGATGATGATCTCGATCCCTTAGCTTCCAAGCTCGCTCTTCACTATTCCTTGCGTCTAAATACCTACAAGAGAGATAAAAAAAACAAGATATACAAGAGCATACATAGTATAATTCAAACATAAACTACATCGTAGATCAAAGGAGCATCATGCTAAATAAATAAAGCTTTATACACTTATGGAAAGTAAACACCAGATGTATTTATTAATGAATAAAAAAGGGAAGCATAAAACCATTGCCTTGATGTTGGAGACCTCCTTTTTAGTGGATTTCCAAGTCCAAGCCAAGACCATTCAATCACTCCTTCTCCTTAGTTAGATGGGAAACATTTGGGCATAGTTTCAGCATAGGAATGCGGGAAAGGAATGACTAACAATTTGGGGATGGAAAGGACTTGATTTATAGGAAGGGAGAGGGAGTTAGGGATCCAAAAGAGGGAGGAAGGTCCAAATATCAATGGGAAGATGCGTAAAGGTAGGATCAAGGACTCAAAATGGTAGAGCTCGACCATATCTCTATCCAACAACATCGAACTCGTTGTTCTCGAAGATTCTAGCAGGTGAAGCTTCTCCTTGACTTTAGGAAAGACTGTCAGAAGAGGTTCAACATGGGTTTTCATATCAAAAGCCACGCTAGCAATGTAAGGTCAACATGTTGCAACAATCCATCAGCACAAGGCAGTAATAGCGCAAAACGCGTTGATCCTAAAAACTATGGTTTCCAGAAAATTTCTCCAAAATTCTCTCAGTGCAACTTTCCTTCTATTCTTCAAGGATGTTTCTGTATGTGTTTCATGGTGAGTACACTTTGACAGTTTTCTTCATTTTGATTCTTTAGGATATGGGATGGGAAGTGTGACAAAATACTATGTAACAGATGCCCCCTAAAGCATGAAGGCATAATAGGGAGTGATGGGTGAAATGCTTTACAATTCACAACCATTCGTATAGAGGGAAACATGTGTACAATCATGAATAACTCATAACTCCATGCAACCTGGATTTATCAAATGAAACCCAGGGTCTTCATCTCTATCTCGATCCGATCAATGTATGAATTCTACCATGTGAATCGATTTGTCGAAGTCGAACATGATAGAAAACCACCTGATTATCGATCAGTGATGTAAATCATTAAGAGGCATGAGAGAAACCACCAATAATGACAATGGATCTCAAGGTATAACAACACAATCCACAAGTGTGCATAATGAAGCTGAAGTCGAACACTCGCAGAAGCATTCGATCAAATGCCAATGATGTAAACCTATCGTCAAATGTGAAGAACTTTCCATTGAGGCATGCACGCTCCAAGGTACTAGATAATGAGATGAAGTTGACAAAAAGTGAGTTGTCAAAGGAGGGCCATAGTGTATCCCAAATCATCGACATGAAAAAAAATATGTAGTAAAGTAGGAAAGTTTGATTAAGGATTGTGGTAGAAAGGTCATACAGTGTATAAGCGGTAAAAAACTGCAGAAGGGACTTCTCTTGAACATATCGGCGACACGACTCTGGAGTTTGACAACATTTGACTCATCATAGGATCAAAGGTCATGATGACAATGTAGTACAATCAAATGAGAGGAAAAATGGATTCCCAAAACCTAGGAAGGCAAGTGATGAAGTGAGGATAACCCAAACCCGACATGAGCAATAGATAAGTGTCATGTTCAAGAGTGACATGTTGTCTTTACACAAAATACAAGAGGTGTTCGCTTTCATTTTCCCCCATTATTTCTAGTGAGTACCCCATTATTTTTTATTGCAAGCTTGAAGAGGATACCATATGCTTGTTGTATAAGTTCATCCTTCGGATGAATCCATCCTATTAATTTTAACAATCCCTAGGAAGGAGCAGCTCTGTCTCGTTACGAGTTCGACGGAGGGGTAACTCAACATATTTTTCATGTTTAGAGAGTTTGAAAAAGAGGCAAAAAAGAAAACTCCAAATGTCCATTTTTGTAAATAGTCTCTTGAATAGGAAAAGGAAGAAAATAATATCCAAGAGAACATATTAGCCAAGTTTGACTAAGGTATTCCTTTTTCGTACAATAGTCTATCTCAATCCGGAAAAGGGTTAAACTTATACTGAGTAGACGTCTTTTAATTTACTTTTACAAGTTCGAAATAATATGTACTTGACAATCTTTTCATATTTTTGGAGTTTGAAAAGAGTTGAAAGAGGACTCCTCTTGGAGGAATGAGTGGTATAAAAGGATAGCAACTGGTTCATCATGATGGAACTGATCAAAACCTGTAAAGGTCAAGAGGATGGCTCATAATACCACTCATCACAGTGGTTCCTCAGGAAAGGGTAAAACAACCAAGTGAAAGTGTATAATCGGCCAAAGAGATGGTGATGATGGAATGAAAAAACCAAGGCTCCTCTAGAAAAAACGGGTTGATAAAGATGGAAATCACGAGAGGTAAAGTGGGAATGGTTTCATTTTTACACAAGCTTGAAACATGAGAAACTATGCTTGAGGATACTTGAAGATGGTTTCATTTTTTCACAAGCTTGAAACATGAGAAAAAAACTATGCTTGGATTTGGTTTCATCTTTACACAAGCTTGAAACAAAGATAAACTATGCTTGATATGAGTTTTCATGCCCCAAGCATAAAGACTCAATTCAAGGTACATGCCCCCCAAGCTTCATTTCATTCACCGAAGCAGACAATTGGTTACTAACAGGTGGATGGAATGAAGGTTCACTTACGAGATCAAGTGAAAGACTCAACTATGATTTTACGAGATCTAATCAAAGACTCGAATTGGAAGGGGATTTGTTTCATTTTTTAACGAGCTTGACATAGGAAAAGAACGATGTTCATGACACTTTGTTTCTTTTTTAACGAGATTGACACAAGTAAAAGAACTCTGCTCATGGAGACCTATTTCATTTTCTAACAAGGTTGACATAGTAAAAGAACTATCCTTGTGGGAACCTATTTCATCTTTTAACAAGGTTGACATAGTAAAATAACTATCCTCATGGGGACCGATTTCATTTTTTAACGAGGTTGACATAGTAAAAAAATTATCCTAATAAGAACCTACTTCATTTTTTAACGAGGTTGACATAGTAAAATAATTATCCTCATGGGAACCTATTTCAATTTTTAACGAGGTTGACATAGTAAAAGAACTATCCTCATCACCTTGATCATGGACTATAAGAGACCACGGCTTCCAAGATGTTCTCATCAGATGGGATAACAATGCTCTGGAATGGATACCTGTCAAGGGATCTAATGAAAGTATCAAGCTCCAATGCCCAAGTACATGATGCACTATATCACTGAATAAATCATCAATAGACGCAGGCATAGAATAGGTGGCCACATAATTAACTTGTGGTGGGGGTGATACCACTTGCATAGATTGACCATTTAAGGAAGATGGTTGATCGGGAGCCATATTAGGACCAACGAATGAAAGTTGATCAATGTCCATAATTCTTCCTTCGTGTGGGAAACATATGACACGAAAGAGAGAAGAGACAAGAGCTCCCATGACATAAACATAGTCACGACAGAGGATTAAGTTAAAATCCAATGGGTCGTGGATAAACCTCACATCGAGATAGACAATTTTCCGTCCCAAAGTAATGAGCAACTTAGGAAGGATCCCTAACGGCTGACTAGGTCCTTTGTTAAAAGCTAACAGATTCTAGGTAACGGGCACAAGCTACAGAGAACCTAAAGCTTGCCAAGTAGTGGAGGACATAATACTAACAGATGAACCTTCATCTATAATTGTGTTAGGTACATCCATATTATAAGCCTGCACTATGATCTGGAAGGTCACATAAGAAGGAAGATGATATCCTGCCACTCGAATCCAATCAAAGGAAATGAATAAACTACTTGGAGAGGGTGCCATCAGAATGGGAGAATTGCCCTCTTGTGTTACGGGAATGGGAGGATCACCCCCTTGTACCGTGGGAATAGGAGGATCGCCCCTCTGTACCATGGGAATAGGAGGATCACCCCCTAATTCTTTGGAATCTGAAGAAATTGAGTGGTATTAACTTCACCCTCTACAAGATAGATACAACCAACTGAAGGTGCAATCATGGCGACCATTTCCTCAACCAATGGTTGGTCAGAAATGGGCTCATGAGATTCATTTTTAGAGAGATTGGGATTGACCTAAGATCAGTTCTAATCAATCATTTGATCAATTAGTGGAGGGTCAAGGCAAATCTTCTGATAACTAGTAGTTAGAAGATGAGGTTAAGAAGTGTTAAGGTTATCCAAAATTTATGAGGCAAGGACAAAGGTGAATAGGATGATTACCTTCACATAACCTACACGGAAATTTGACTTTTCCCTTTTTTCCATGGACTTTATTGTCACTAGTTGAAGGTTTATCACCAACATGATCTCTAGAGGTTGATGACAAAGGTCAATATGAACCTATGGACCACACTTCTAATATCTTGGGAATACCAGGACATTCTCGAAGAAGGTTGTCACCCTTACAAAGATTGCAAGGGAATTTCACTTTACGGGGTTGATTGGAAGATTTTTCAACATCAATTGCATCATTAGCATTGACTGCTTGGTTGCCCACTTTCTTATTTTTCTTCTTCTTAATATTCCTTTTCTTCTTCTTCTTATCCACTTGGTTACTAATTTGTAAGTTTTCACCGGACGAAGAAGAAGAAGAGGAAGAAGACCGAACGGGCGAAGAAGGAAAAGGGTCAACTTTAAGATTAACTAGAGGTTGATATGGTTCAGGTGGAGAAGAGCTTGGTTGAGGAGCAGTTTGGACATTTGGAACCATAAGGGTCGAAAATAACCAATTTGGAAAACCAATTGTAAATCCAAGAAGGTACAACATTGCCATATAGGGAGCATCAACATTTCCAAAAGAAGGAAAAGGACTAGGATTCCCATCAGAGGGGTTTCCTTGGTTGGTAGACTCAGGAACTGTTGCCATTAGTCTCAACCTAAGATATACTAAAGAGTATTTCCACAGGAAGGATATTATTTCATGGTGAATTAATTGATTTTAGAAATTAAAGCCCCAACAAAAAAGGGTAATTAGGCATAAAGGTTTACCAAGCAACCGTGAACTAAAATATACACCTTGGCGGAACCAAGGATTTAACGTATGGTGACCAATCTCCCTGAATTTTGTGTTCGGCATATCAATACTACAAGAGGGCTAACTAAATTACCTGCGGCTAAAGGATAGCAACCTAGTGGGGTCTCCCAATATATACGCAACAGTATAGGGAGCACAAGTCTGTGTTCACATTGTCTAATGTGTTATCGTTCGATGAGGGCGTTCCCATATACTTGCCATATGTGGAGCACCTTTGATATACCTAAAAGTACTGGAGAACAATCCTATATACTTCCATACGTGGAACGAGATATCACCCCGAGGATACAACACTGGCAGATAACGAAATCTACTAGGTTTATAGACGTCGGAACATGTCTCTAGCCTAGACCTCTAAATTTTTTTGTTAAGTTCCAAATGATCCTTAGGTTAATTGAGTAAATTTTAATGTTATCTTGAATTATGTTTCAGTTTTGGGGCTCAAAACAATGTCACCTGAACACCTAAGATGCAGCTATATGCGAAAATAAAAACTTTCCATTTTGATGAAAGCTAGAGTAATCAAGGGAAGAAGTTTCAAACAATAATGCATCAAACAAAATTCCTTCTACTCTTTCACTTTCACTTGCCAAATGCAATGCCAAAAAGTAAAAATGATTTTCACTTTTCATTATCTTAAATGCAACTTTTCAAGAGTAAAATTATTTTCACTTTTACTAAGATTCACTTGTATGAATGATGTTTTTGTTTTTATTTTAAATGATCTAATGAAACTAATGCATCAACCAAAGAAAAATGAAATTCAATTCAAATGCACCCACATGAAAATATTTTTCACTTTTCCTTTTGAACAAATGATGATACACTTCTTTCATCTTGAGAATCAAGCAATGTGGTCTATGCTTTATTATAAACCAAAAAAAAACTTTCCAATGCAAATAACCTAATGCAACTTGAAAATCAAATTTTGAAAAACAAGCTAAAACAAATGCAAAATGATGTTTTTCATTGCTTTCCACATAAAACCAACACTCAATCAATCAACAAAACTATTATTCCAAAGACACAAACAAGCAACAAGCAATGACCAATTGACCTAAAAACCCTAAGACTCAATTAGACCTCACTTCTAGTATCTTAAAGCTAATGAGACAAATTTCACAAGTTAATAAGAAAACCAAACAAAACACTGACAAATCCAAGAACCGAGGACATGGAAATACCTAAGAGGTCAAGACACATTGGACCCTATGACAAAAACCCTAAATTTCTCAATTTTAAGGGATCAACGCGACTGTTACAGTCAAACTCGTGCTCACAGGGGTTTCATCATGACTTTTATTAAGAAAAACGTGCTAGCAGCACACTTCTTCCAGGAAAAAATGCTTTGGACGAGAATATTGGGAAAAATAAAAACAATTTCAAAGGGAAGTCCATACTTAACACTCTAAAGTATTGACCACTCAAAGTTCAAACCTATACAAAATCTAAATGACTGATAATTCAACGGTTGACCAAACTAATTCAAAAGACCAAACACAAGAAATAGGTTGAAAGAGTTATAGGCTCCCTAGTGGAGTCGTCATTTTGTTGTGAAGACAATCCCTTCTGCAGACATAAGCAATCTCTCTAGTCCTATGAGAGGATCTAGCAACAAACCGAACAAACTAGTGCAGGATTCCTAGTTTATGTTGAAATGCAAAGTGAGAGAGAGAAACCTACCTCACTCTGATGTTAAGCACTCAAATTTTAATGATGATCTTGAACCCTTAGCTTCCATGCTCGCTCCTCGCTATTCCTTGCGTCTAAATACCTGCAAGAGAGATAAAAAACAACAAGAGATACAAGAGCATGCATAGTATAATTCAAACATAAACTACATGACAGATCAAGGAGCCTCATGCTAAATGAATAAATATTTATACACTTATGGAAAGTAGACACTAGACGTATTCTTTAATAAATAAAAAAGGGAATCACACAACCATTTCCTTGATGTTGGAGACCTCCTTTGTAGTGGATTTCCAAGTCCAAGCCAAGAACATTCAAGCACTCCTTCTCCTTAGCTAGATGGGTAGAATTTGGGCATAGTTCCAACATAGGACTGTAGGCAAGCAACGATCAACCATTTGGGGATGGAAGGGACTTGATTTATAGGAAGGGAGAGGGACTTAGAGATCCACAAAATAGGGAGGAAGATCCACATCTCAAGGGGAAGATCCCTAAAGGTAGGATCAAGGACTCAAAATGGGAGAGCTTGACCATATCTCTATCCAACAACATCCAACTCGTAGTTCTCGAAGATTCTAACAGAATCTTCTCCTCCACTTTAGGAAAGACTACCAGAAGAGGTTCAACACGGATTTTCATATCAAAATCCACGCTAGCAGTACTAGGTCAACATGCTACAACAAGCCATCAACATGGGCCAACAGTAGTGCAGAGCGCGTTGATCTTGAAAACTAGGGTTTCATGCAAATTTGTCCAGAATTCTCTCATGACAACTTTCCTTCTATTCTTCAGGGATGTTTCTATATGTGTTTCATGGTGAGTATACTTTGATAGTTTTCGTCATTTTGACGCTTCAGGATATGGAACGGGAAGTGTGACAAAATATTGTGTAACAGGAGTGTGATGCATTAGACCATGGCATCAGTGTAGTTTTCATGCAAGAATGAAGGCCCCTTTCCTTTGAAAATAGTAAACATAAAGGAAAAAACTTACTCAAACATGTCTATGAAGAAAAAATGTTGGCCATAGGAAACACTTCAAAGTAAAAATAGATCATGATAGTTTGAAGTACTTCTTAGGAAAAAACCTTTCTTTAGAAGAGAAATAAAAATCGGTTACAAAGATGTTGGGTTATGACTTTAAAATGCTCTACAGAATGGAAAACAAAATATTGTGGTAGATGCACTCTCAAGGAAAGAGGAAGACACAAAGGCTTTATTATGTGCTATCGCCATTCCATAATCTAACTAGGTGGAAGAAGTAAGAATAGAATGGGAGAAGGAGGATCCTGATGTAGTACAAAAATTTATGTGGGAGAATGATTTGTTGTGGTATCAAAATCACTTATCTAAGAATTCTTAACTCAAAAGAAGGTCCTTTTGGAATTACACACTTCTCCTATAGAATGGCATTTAGGTTTCTAATAAACATACCGTAGGATCAAGATTTTTTTTTTTACTAAGGTATTTAACTATATGTGCACAAATTTGTGACTGAATGTGTGGTACACCAACATAATAAGGGAGAGACCATGAATACTCTAGGGTTCCTACAACCATTAGTCATACCAACCCAACATTGGGAATAATTTTAAGTGAATTTTATTATATATTTACCAAAATGTGAAGTTGAGAATGTTGTTAAGATAATGTTAGATCAAGTGATAATTTGTACCCATTTTCACTCTCTTTCTCATCCTTTTAAAGCAATTATAGTGGCATAAGCATTCATGGAAACAATCAAAAAGATACATGGAACACCAATGTATATTATAAGTGATAGAGATAAAAATTTCACTGGAAATTTTTCAATTGAATTATTTTCTTGGTTGGGTACTAAATTAGCTCGCATGGCATCTTACCATCCTCAATCCAATGGGAAAATTGAGATTGTGAATAAATTTTTAGAAATGCATCTATTTTTATTTGCATCTTATAAATAGAGACAGTGGGTCAAGTGGTTTCCCTTGGCAAAATGGTGGTACAACACATCCTTCCATAATTCATCAAAAATGTCCCCATTTATGGCACTTTATGGATATCATCCTATATCCATCATATCACCCTTGAAAGGGATTGTAAAGGCTCAAGCAATAGAGGACCACATAGGGAACCAACAAGAGGTTCTCAAACTATTGAAGGACAACTTGGTTATAGCAAAAAATATGATGAAACAACAAGGATATCAACATCATAGTGAAAGGGAATTTGAAGTGGGGGATTGGATATTTATGTGACTACAGCCATATAAACATACGTACCTCAAGCAAAAAAAGAAGGACAATAAATTAGCACCAGGCATTATGGCCCCTAAAAGATGTTGCAAAGGATTGGAAGTATTGCTTACAAATTAGAGTTTCCTCTGTATTCAAGTTTACATCCAGTATTCCATGTTACTTGATTAAACAAATTATTTAATGACAAGATCCTAGTCCAAACTATTTTAACAAATATTAATGAAGAAGGGAAAATCATATTAGAACTAGAAATAATCCTATAAACAAGGATTGAGCAGCTAAGAAATTAAACAATTATTGACTACCTCATAAAATGGAAGAACATATGAGTGGAAGAGGCGACATGGGATATCAGTTGTTCATATAGCCAAATATTGAGGAAAACACATGTTTGAAGGGTAGGGGCATGTTTAGTGCTATATAAGCCCCATGTTAACTTGAAAACTCCTTATTAGCCTTATATATTGAGTTATTGCATTTCTATTGTTATATTGTTGTGTCAACTAGAATCTTTCATTATACATTTTTATTATAATTGTACCTTTTGTCTCCTCTATATATATACTGAAGAGAACTAATATTACGATCATCAAATCTTATCTTATGCATTGTATTCATTGTAAAAGGAGGTTTCTCCCTCAAAATGGATTATAATTATATGTTTCTTATCATTTTTAAGGCACATGGTTCTGTTGACGGTGCTAGAAATCCGTCAACCAAGGGGTCTCCTCGATATGAAGTCCCAATTAGACCTCGCACCATTTTGGATATGAGCCCCATCTGTAATATGGTCTGGTTGTAGGTTGTCTTAAAGATATGCCTTGCCTCTAACTGTCGGCTAGAGAGAGGAGTGCAAATGTGCCTTCGAAAAGCAAGGGAGGTATGCTCGTTGAGTGTTCGATTGTATGTGTGTCAAATTTCTTTTACTGTGGAGGGGGGCAGAGAAGTGAGCCTCTAATAGAGAGGTAATAGTACCACCCTAGTAGAGACACACATAAATAAGAAGAATATGTTCAACATCCAGAGGAATATTCACAACAATGTGATGATCATTGCAACCAATACATAAAGAAAGATTTGTCTAATATCCAGTAGAATAGTCCACGAGGATGCGACGATGATAATAACCATTACAACACATTCTCAAAATGGTAAGTACCAAAATAATCGAAATGGTTCAACTACTTTAGCACAGTTGAAAGCAAACATGAATTACAAACATTCACATAATAGTATTACAAATATCCATAATCCATGCACAAAGAACATGTTGGCCATAAGGCTTCTGATATTAAGAAAAATTTCCAAGACACGTGTATACAATGAACACTACTAGCCCCAGTAGTGGAGCATTAGAGCCATCCTTGCTTCTCAAAAGAACTAGTTTTTCTCTCGAATGCCTTGTGGGAGGAGCCAAGGTGAAAAGTCATTTGATCATACAATGAGAGTGTATATATAACCAAGAGGTGATGCTTCACCTTCCTTGTGACTCTTTGACTACCCCCATGACTGTTATGACTTTTCAACTCTACATGAATGTTCACATTCTGAATGTGTCCTTTGGACTTCCACTTTACAATACATTTTCCAATATAGAATTCCATAATCCACAAATGATGTGGCACCTGATGAATCGTGATAGGACATGACATGACATGACCCTAATGACATGGATTGCATGATGATGCAGCAGTGCCAAGTCATTCTTTGTTGTTTCTTTCTTTGCGTCTTCTCAAAAATATGGTGCATGTTATTCTTCTTCCTCCTCCTTATGACTTGAAAAACAGGAGTCTTCCATGTGATCTTGATCTTTCATCTTTTGTTATAGTCCGATGTTCCTTCGCATTCTCACTTAATGATCATATTATTTCTTTATATCCATCTATGTATTCTAGCATGTCATAGTTTTCCATCTCCTTCTTCATCATCTTTCCATAGCATGATAGAGTAGTTGCATCTGCAATCCACTCATGACAAGATGACATCAGTCTGATAAACCCCTAGTCTAAGATGTTGCATGTTAATCTAATGAATGGGCCTGAACTGGGTGGTAGGCTGAGGGAGAGGCTCAGTGAATGAGAAATTTCATAGCTCAGGTAGTCAAGGGTCGGGATTGAGCCTTGAGAGACTGTTGAATGCGCATTTTAGGCTGGACTGAGGAAGAAAATTGCACAATTTGGGAGCTCAGTGTCATAGGTTGAGGGGATGGGCACTAGATCAACCTATTACATAATTCTAGAGGAAATAGGAGCCCAAATTATTGTGCAATTACGTATTTCAAGAGCTCAAGGCTAAGCCTTGAGCCTTGGGACTACACAATACATAGTACTGACTGCGCAGGAGAGAGAAATTGTGTCGTTTTGGAAGTCAAGTGAGCTAGGTTGAGGGATTTTGCACTGCTTCAGCCAACTATGCAGTTCTGGGAGGAAAAGAAGGTCTGGTGATTATGAATTTGTGCAGTTCAAGAGCTCAAGGTTTGATTTTGAGCTCAAAGATTGTGCAGTGTGTAGTTAGGTCTAGGTTGGAGGGCTGAATTACGCAATTTTGGGGGCCAAGGCTTGGGCTTAAGCACTAAAATTGTGCAGTGCATAGTCCTGGGAGGCAGAAACTATGTATTACCCAATTTTAAGAGGAAATGTTGCAACTTGAGGGTTTGGAATGCGCAATGTGCAATTTGGGAAGGTCGGGTAAGGGTAACTTGTCGATAATTTTTAGAAATTTGGCTAAGTGTGGGATCAATGAAACTGATGTGAACAGTGATAAGACTTGACTGTGATCACACACTTAGACATTTTATGACACAATGGAGATCATCTGGAACACATGAGCACATACTTCCCTTAGTGCAACAACCTTTGCGAAAACTTAGGACAAGTGTGACACTAAAGATACACTTTGTGACGACAATGACAACACTTGTGCAACAGTGCTTAAAACTTTGGAAATGAGTGTGACGAATGTTTACATGGTAATATCAACTCATTTGCATAAATATAACCTTTTAAAACCACCAAAACAATCTCATGTACATTGTGTGACACTTAACATGTGAAAAGATGATGATTTCTACAATGCGAATGACACTTGTGATATGTGAACGACAATGAAAGTAACACATGCTAGAGTAAAGATAACATGAAAACAACACTAATTAGAGTGAAAGAAAGTGAAAGCGACAATTGAAAACATGAAAATGGCACTTGCAAAAACAAAGGTGCGTGGAAGCGAAAGTTTGCAAAGCTCACTGAAATAGAAATACAAACGCAACTACAAGTGAGAAATTTTAGATGTCAGTGCGCACTAACTATTGACATGGATTTGACATTACACAGGCACAATCTTGATGGACCGTGCTATGCTCGTTCAAGCTTTGGTAAAATAATGTTCCCATGCACTTGTTTCAGACTGAGCATGTGTGAGCATGTGACTTCGACACTTCCAATCCAAGAAGGAAGCCCAAAAGCATCAATGACCAAGAAGTGACAACGTAACGACTAATCGCAAGATGCATAGTAGGCTCCAAAATTCAAGTGTAGGAAAATTTTGGAGGGTGTTTGTCACAGGGACAACAGGTTCATATCACTAATTCCCCTTCTTAGGAAAATGATTGTCATTTAATGTATAGGGACCACCACCATTAAATGAAGCTCGCAATAAATTATACTATGAAATTAGTAAATGTGATATGGCCTCATTAAAGAAATTTCACTAATTAGCGGTTATGCCTTGTTGATGAAGGCCCACTATTCAGTGGTTATGCCTTATTGATGAAGGCCCACTTGGTGGTTAAGATTGTTTTTTTAGTTAAAAACTCTATATAGTAGTAGAAGCTATGTAATAAAGTGTCAAGTGAATAATATCATATCTGGAACTTTCCTTAGTTGGAGATTTCCCCCTCAAAGAGGCAAGTGAACATTGATCTCTATTCTAAAAATAAATAAATAAATTTCTCACTATTGTTATTTTCAATGCTTTGGTTCTATTTATTTTCTTTACACGACCATATTTGTGTTTATCTTGCTATGAATATTTTTTTTCAACTAACAAGGAACACCACAAGTGATACCGAAGTGTTTTATTATGTTAGTATGTGCCCAAAATTTAGAACAAGAATTAATCTAGATATGGGTTATGATTCCTTTAAACCTAAATATATGTCATTAGGCAAACATGTGGCTAGGAAAGCATAAACACTGGAAATATAAATGGAAGTCACCTTGGACACCCTAATAACCCTTATTGGTACTTGTTTAAGTATTACCACATCATATAGAATCTACCCATGGATTCAATATTCCACATACCTTTGGTTATATTACAAGATCCTTAAGAGAACCTATGGGTATCTTTAAATAAACTTGGTAGTCATCTTGTTGCTATACCACACCAAGAGCAACACTTTGGGAAATAACTAGTACCTTTGAAACAAGTAGTGTGGCTAAGGGTACAATCTAGCCTCCTTATTAAGCATCGTGAAATTTTAATAGAGTATTATTATTGGAAACTTGTTAGTGTATCAAAGAGCTACAACCTCCTTATTGAGCATTGCGAAAAATTCAAATGGATATTATTGATGATGATGATGATGATAGTGGTTAACGTCCACTGAGACCAAATTGGTCTATCAGACCTATAATTTCTTTAGTTTTTAATTGTTCGGCTCCTCGTCTTTCTTGGCAAGATTCGTATTGTAGCTTTCTTTTTTTCTCTACGGTCTTCCAACTTCCTTTATCTTGCATCTCCTTCATCTCTTCTGGTTCTTGGGACATTGGTGCCTTAGCTTCGCGGTCTATTGTGTTCGTCCTTTTGAAGATAATCAGAGAAGAATTTTGGTCTAGGAGATCTTCTTTGCTGTTAAATGAAGATTTATTTTGTGCGGTATTCGAATCCTCGTAATTATTAATACTTGAGGGGTCGTCGAGTTCTCTTTTTTGTTTTTGGGCGGGGCTTTCTCCCTGCTTGTCTTGAGAGTTGTTTCTTTCTTGCCCGATTTCTTGTGATTCAGAGTTTGCTCTAGAGTATTCTTCTTTGATGACAGTGCAGTGTTCTTTTTGTGCTCCTTCCCACCATGTAGATCTGTGGTGGTTTTTCTAGCAGAATTTTTCTAGGAGGCTTTTGGTCAATTTTTGGCTAGATGCCCTATCTCAAAGCAGGATCGACATCTGAAGAGGACATTTTCATAATCGAGTTTCTGGTTCCACACATAGTCTTTACTTGTTAGGTTTATTTCAATTGGGAATCTGGTGCTGAAGTCCATTTCCACACAGATGCGTGCATAGGTGGTTCTAGCATATTCCTCTGTTTCTGGGCACCTGCAGTAAAATTTCCCAATTGCATTTCCAATGGCTTTTAGCGAGGAGATATTCTAGATATGCAAGGGCAGGATTAGCAATCTCACCCAAACTGGTGTCGAGGTTATGATGGTTGTTGAGGGATCTAATGATGGGTTCCATGGCTTCATGAATAGGCCTGAGTTTTCCCAAAACCAAGGGCCGAAATCTATAATACATTGTCTGCTTTCATGATTTTCAAAATCTACTATAAAAAAACCCCTAGCACAGGGGTAGATATTAATTTCATCAGAAATGACAGGCTTCCATACCTCCAAGGTCCAATTGTGGAGAGTTGTTATCCACAGCCAAAAACCATTGAACCGACAGATTAGGGCACTTTTGGAAAACTTCAAAGCCTCATCGAGTGAGGCCTGGACCACCTAGATAGTGGGAGCTGGGGCTTCACTAATGATATGGGTAGGAGCTTGCCCTCCAAAAGCGAATGGAATTGAGCCAGTAGCTATTTTCGCAAAGCTGGGAGCCATATTTTACTTGCCCGTAGAACCCAGCCGCAAAGAAATAAGGCAGAAGATTAGATCTAGATCTAGCTGCATAAGATTGAATAGGTGGTTTGTCTATGAAATTGGTTGTTGCCTTTGATAACCCCACAACATGAGACTGCGGAAGTCGAGACCTAGACACAGAGAAATAAAGTAGAAGATTAGTCCTAGATCTAGCCGCAGAAGATTAGATCTAGAACCCAGCCGCAGAGAGAAGATTAGATCTAGATCTAGATCTAACCGCAAAAGATTAGATCTAGAACCCAGCCACAGAGTCTTAGTAAGCCTTTTAATCCTAGCTTTGATAAGAGAGGAAAAAGCATGTTGTTGGGCCATTATTGGAGACCCATTGGTATATTATAGAGCTATAACACCTAACACTTCTTTGTCTTTAGGCTCTCACAACTATATGCTATATAGGACATGCAACTAAAAATATAATTTTATTGGAATATTGAGAATTTCATAATTCTATCACTACACTATATTTATACATGAGTAATATTCCCACCATCATATACATACATGCATGCATGCATACATGTATGTATGTACACATACATGTATATGTATGTAGCCCAATCGGTTAGCTTGAGTGATTGAGTGCTACGACTTATAAGTAGGAGGTAATATGGTCAAGTCCCTGGGTTGGTTGCCTCTATGGATATTATTAAGCCTCACTTGATGTCCCCACTAGGTCAAGTTTCCAAAATTGCAACTGGTGAATTTACCTTGGGTACCATCCTTGAAATAAGTGAAGTGCCTATATGGTTTCCTTAGGATGTGAATTACATTGAAAAATAAAAAGTATGTATATATGTGTGTGTGTGTGTGTGTGTGTCCAAGGGCCAAAATTACAATCACAAGAGACCTAGATCAAAATACTCCTTGCATGATGTTTGATTGCATTGGTGTAGATCTCCAACAAATTTTTTTTTTTTAAATGTGAACCAACCAATACCATTGGTTGTGACCCATCTCAACATATCCCTCTAACATTGATCATGATGGGATAACTCTGGGGTAACCTCTAAGAGGTCCCCATGGTCCTATGAACCACACCCATAACATGCCATCCATGCATGAGTTAAATCAAATGGTTAAGTCTGTCACTTGGTAAACACACTTGAGATCGATACGACTAACCTCAATTCATAATAAAACCTTTGTTTTGACAAGGTAGGAGGCTAAGCATGATGAGGATGGTAATTTATTTAGTTAAGGCTCTAATATGGGTGAGCATGTGGATGAGGAAAAAGTTTATATTAATGACCACTCCTTTTCTAGTCATGCCCACTATTTGATGCTTAGCTTACTAACGTTGATAACCATAAGTTTGAGAGGTTAGACATGATAGGTTGGGTTGACCAAATGGAACACTACATTTCCATCCATATCATAGAGGATGACCTATTGAAACACCAAATTGATGTTCTATATTTTGATATAAAATGTTGGCAGTGGTGGCAATGACATAAGAAATGCTCTCTAAGGTTCATGACATGGAAGCCATTTGTGAAAGGCAAGTTTGCTTGCTCTATCTAGGATGCTAATTTTGTGGGCCAACTTACCAAATTGCATCAAATAGGCATGGAGGAAGAGTGCATTGATGTTTTCGAGTGTTTGGTCATATAAACATATTTCTTTTTGATGATTTTTTAAAATAATGCTTTATCAATGGTCTTAAGGAGGATTTTGAAGCCCAAGTGGAAATTAATTACCCAACGACTAAGTTGGATGCCACTTAGCTTGCTCATTGTGCACTTTCATGTACACAACTGCTTCTTTACCATTATTGAGGTGATGGCTTATTGTAGAGTGACTCTATATTACTCTACGTCCATTTTGTAACATCCTCAATATGCCTTCCTAGTCATCCAACACTACCCAAATGGTTATTTTGCCTCATAAACAATCTGTGACGTAAAATTTAACCTCTAACAATAATACAATACATAATTCATATGCAAATATGAAATGCCAACTTTAATAACAATGCATATTATGAATTCTTGCATTACCCATTAAACTCAATGTGTTATCAAAACATAAAAGCATTCAATAAAGAAGACAACCATGGAAATTTATATCCAAATAAGATATGACCACCAAACTACTTACTAGGGAGAAAATTTCCACCTAGTTATAGGAATCGGCTAAAGGTTCCAACCCCAAAGTATACCATGATACCTTCAAGGCAAAGGAACCTCCTACATGGCTCTAAAACCCCTCAACCAAACCCATTACTCTGTTGACAAGATAATTTTCTCATTATAAAGCTCTCCAAGCCCTTTTCTAGCAGCCATACCAACCATGACACTCTTTTCCATTTCCCAACATAGTATAAGGAAGATCCACTCCTCCACTCAAAAGTATCTTAGATTTCTCTTCCCTTCCAATTGTCTTCATTGTGTGCACAAAGAGACAAATTTGTTGTCTAACTTTTTCTAATAACTTGGGATAGAGTACACTTGGGCTCTAGTAGTGAAGTAGAAACAATAATAAGGCTACGAGTTTGAAGATTTTCCCCTAACTATTATGGAAATCTAAGATATTTTACTTCTCTCTAACCATCACATTTTCTTTCACGTTTTTAGTGGCAAGTTTCCCCAACTTCCATGGGCTCTTACCAGACATGAACACATTGGAAACTCTTCTAATTTTTATCCATAACAACCATCATAACCCAACAACCAGGTTGGATACCACTTATCTTGCTCATTGTGTGATGCCATGTGCCCAAACTCCTCTTTACCATTGTTTCAGTGACGGGGTTTTGCAGAGCAACTCCATATTTCTCTGCGACATTTTGTAGCATCCTCAAGATGCCTTCCTTGGCCATCCAACACTACCCATAAGGTTATTTTCCTTCTAAACAATCTATGAGGTGAAATTTAACCTATAACAATAGTGCAATACTTAATTCATATGCAAACATAAAACACCAATTTGTATAACAATGCTTATTATGAATTCTTGCATTACCCATTAAACTCAATGCATTAATAAAACATTAAAGTATTCAATAAAGAAGACAACCATGGAGACTTATCTCCGAATAAGCCATATCCACCAAACTAGTTACTAAGGAGAAAATTTCCACTTAGTTATAGGAATCAGCTAAGGATTCCACCCCCAAAGTAGATCGAGATGCCATCAAGGTAAAGGAACCTCCTATAAGGATCTAAAATCATTCAACCCAACCTATCACTCTCATGACAAGCTAATTTTCTTAGTATAAATATTATCGATCCCTCTTCTAGCACTTAAACCAACCATGACACTCATTTCTATTTCCCCAAATAGCATAAGGAAGATCCACTCTTTCTCTACTCAACAGTTCCTTAGAGTCCTCTTCCCTGCCAATGGTCTTCAATGTGTGCATAAAGAGCCCAATTTGTTGTCTACCTATTCATAATAACTTGGGATAGAGTACACTTAGGCTAAAATAGTGAATGAACAACAATAATAGGGCTACAAGTTTGAAGGTTTTACCCTCAATTATTGTGGAAATATAAATCATTGTATTTCTATTTAATCATCCCATTTGATTTCATGTTTTTAGTGGAAATTTCCCCTAACTTCCTTGGGCTCTTACCAAGAACAAACACATGGGGAACTCTTCTTAGTTTTAGCCATAACCAATTCATAACAATAATGAAACATACCCATAACATGAGAGCTTTCCTCTTCTACATGATCATGTATGTGGTTGAATAATTCCAATGATGATAATTCCAAGGATATCCTAGATATGGCACTTGTACTTAGACCATATCCATAAGTCAAAGATTGATGAGACAACTTAGAAGAAAGCATGGAAAAAAAATGATATTACCCTAAAGGACAATGACGAGGTCAAATCATCCAACAACCCCCTTTTCTCTTCCAGTCTCATGGTATCATAGTCCCCTTGTTTATCCCTCAAGCAACCATATTGGTGGATATTATATTTTTCCTTTCCATAGACTTGACTTTATGATGGAAAATATACCCACCACATTGTAATCCTAGCTCACTAGTTGGAATCTTATACATTCAGTAGTTGGGCCTTATCCTTGATCTCCTCAATAGGCATCATTACAACTAATTTCTAATATTTACAAAATTGGATCATTACAACTCCACCCGCCTTGCTTGATTCCCATCAAGTTAGCCACATCACACAATAACACGTTATTATTACATAATATATTCCATGGTTAAAATCAAGAATATTACATGCACAAGTTGTCTTATGCCTAGTCCAAACACCCGAAAATTGCTACACAACCATGCCCAAATGTGTTGGCCCTTAGTAGATTTCTCCACCCTTCAAGGTCCATAATTTGACACAAGTTGAAATAGAGAAATGCCAACTCAAGGGTCTCTACCACAACTGTGATGAAAAATATTCTCGAGGTTATAAATTTAAGGAACATAAATTATTTCTAGCCCTCTCTAAGGAAAATATTGGTAATGAAGGTGAAAAAGGGACTCAAGTGGACATCAACCCCCTCATCAAGGGCATTCCTCATCTATATCCTAGGGTGAAGAACCCTAAATATCTCTTGATACCTTAAACAATAGTTCCTCTCTCTGGATGTTAAAGTTGGTAGCTATATCAAGCATCAAAATATCATTATCTTAATCAATCATGAAATGAATTACTCTACCCATTTTCTTAAAAAAATTCAAATTATGATTTCCAATTAGGGATTTATGAAATGTGGTGGTCAATGTGACAAAGTGAAACTTCAAATGGGGGATTATTCCTTGAAAAGTCACATGTTTTACATTGAAATGGGTAACTATGATATTATTTTGGATGTTGAATGTTTGAGAACATTAGGCCCCGTCACTATGGATTCCATAGAGTTAAATATGAGCTTTCTAAAGGATGCAAATTCCTACACGCTCAAAAGTTCCAAATAAATCTCTCTAGAAATCATCATCTCCCACCATATGGAAATGCTTATAAAAAATGGGCATTCGGGAATTATTGCACTATTTTATGCTATTAAACCTTTGAGGATGGTTCTCAACCAATTCATTCAAACTTGCAATTAGTTTTGGAGAAAAAAGAAATATGCCTTTGAACTACCCTAGGGAATACCACACTCATGTGGTGAGCATGACAACAGTATCCAATTTCTCCTAACTATCCCATCGCCTAATTTGCACTCGTATTGCCATCTATTCACCCAAAAGAATTAAGTATATGTCATTCGTCTTGGTACCAACCCTTATTCCTCCCTCATTATTCCTAAAAAGAAGGAACTTCTTTCAAATTTTGAGCTCTTAACAACTTGACCATCAAATATAAATTTCCCATTCCAGTAATTGAAAATCTCATGGTGAGCTACATGGTGCTCATTTTTTTTACTAAAATTCATTTATAATCTGGTTATCGCCAAATTCAAAAGAAGGAAGTAGATATTCCTAAAACTACTTTCCATGCTCATAAAGGCCACTATGATTTTTTGGTGATGTATTTAACCATCACAATGTCCCTTCCGCTTTTTAGAGCCTTGTGAATAAAATGTTTTGACCTCTTCTATGTCATTTTGTCTTAGTCTTCTTTGATTTCATCTTGGTCTATAACAAAACTTGGGTGGCACGTGTAGTATATGTGGATCAAGTTTTACAACTCCTTTCTATTCACCAAATGCTCTTCAAATGTTCTAAATGTGCACTTAGTGTCTTAGAAGTGGAATATTTGGGACACATTGTTAGTGGGAGGGTGTGTTGATCTTAAGAAAATTTAGGCAATGAAAAACTAGCCTTACCCCAAGACTTAGATTATCATAGCTTCAAATGGTCCGTAGAACATAGGTTATCCTTCCCATAGCAACAAAAAAGGGTCACTAAAATGTTAGGCTATAGCTAAAGGAGAATGTGGCAGTCTATAATTTATTTAGGAAGTATGCAAAGGAGGGTTCCTTATTTGCCTTATCTTTCCTAGTGCTTGATTGGTTGAAGGACAGGTATCAAGAATGGTCAATGGATGCCAAGATAGTGCACATGATCCACATGTTATAGGCTAACCCCATGCACATCTAGGCTACACTTGGAAACATGATGATATTCATTGGAAAAGGGAATATTGTTTTGGTTTCAGATCCAACATTTAAATCCAAAGTGTTATTTGAATTACACTCCTTTCCCATAGTGGGTCACTTGAGGTCTCATACAAAATATGAAATGTTAGGCATTCATTCTTTTGAGAAAGTATGAAGATGGACATCTACACCTTTGTGGAAGAATGTGGCATTTTCCAATGACACAAGGGGGAGATGATGAAGCCTTTACGAGCATTACAACCTTTACCCATTCCATATATCGTGTGGATTGACATTTCTATGGATTTTCATTGTGGGGTTTACCAAAATCAAACAACAAATCAATGATCATGGTAGCTGTTGATCACCTTTATAAATATGCTCACTTTTGTTCCTTTAAACACTAACATTTGAGGCCTCTATAATATTTTTAAACTCCATGGCATGTTTATTTCAATTATAACTAATTGTCACCCCACCTTCACTAGCAATTTCTAGCAAGAGTTGTTTAGGCTTTAGGGTACCTAATTAAATATCTATATGACATATCACACCCACACAAAATGCATATATAGAGGTAGTCAACAAGTGTTTGAAAGCTTATTTGTATTGTTTTTCCTTGGACTAGCAATCTCAATAGTCCAATGTTACCCCTATTTGAATGGAGTTACAATATCACTTACCATGGTGCTATAAAGATGACCCCTTCTGAGGTAGTCTACAAAACCCCCCATTAGTGATTTCCTACTTACTAGATGTCTAAAAGGTTTAGGAGGTGGACAAAACCATGATAACCCATGTTGACATTCTTTGTATCCTTAATAGTAATTTGGTGTTGCTCCATAACGAAATTGAAGCAAGACTAATGGACATCGCTTTGAATGCCACTTAAGTAGACATCGTTCAAGGAGAAGAGCCACAAGAAGTTAGCACCTAAGTCTTACAAATCTTATATTATACTTAAACATATAGGCTTGGTGGCTTACAAATTGGCTCTTCCCAGCCATTTTAAGCTCTACCTAGTCTTTCTTGTGTCTTATTTGAAGAAAGTAGCAATCTCAATAGTCCAATGTTACCCCTATTTGAATGGAGTTACAATATCACTTACCATGGTGCTATAAAGATGACCCCTTCTGAGGTAGTCTACAAAACCCCCCATTAGTGATTTCCTACTTACTAGATGTCTATAAGGTTTAGGAGGTGGACAAAACCATGATAACCCATGTTGACATTCTTTGTATCCTTAATAGTAATTTGGTGTTGCTCCATAACGAAATTGAAGCAAGACTAATGGACATCGCTTTGAATGCCACTTAGGTAGACATCGTTCAAGGAGAAGAGCCACAAGAAGTTAGCACCTAAGTCTTACAAATCTTATATTATACTTAAACATATAGGCTTGGTGGCTTACAAATTGGCTCTTCCCAGCCATTTTAAGCTCTACCTAGTCTTTCTTGTGTCTTATTTGAAGAAAGTGAACAGGTCCAATTGCATAATTCAAACCAACCTTACCGAATTGGACAAGGAGGGTTCCATTTTTTATTGTAGCCTAAGGTTGTTCTAGACAAATGTGAGTGTTCTCTTCACCAACACATTATTCGAGAAGTCTTAATCAAAGGTAAGGATACATAACCCAATGACAATACGTAGGAGCCATATGAGATACTCCACCAATTTTCTCATTTGTACGCATGAGGACTATGCTACTTTGTAAGGAGGGGGGCATGTCAAGGTCTCACCCTAAATCCCCTAGTTAAGAGAATAAGTTGTTAATACATGTATTGGGGCCACCTTTATTAAACAAGACCCACGAGGTAGTGGAGTGTGAAATCAATAAATGTAAATGTCTCATTAAAAAAAGTCTATTAACTGTGATTATGGTCTCAGGCCGACTAAATTATTATGTGTTTAGTTAATTAGAAAAACACACACTCTCTATATAAAATAAAATATGCATTGCGAAATGAATAAACATTAAACACTATTTTAAACATCAATAAAAATTTACTCACTATTGCTATTTACATATTTATTTTGATTTACTTTCTACAACAATATTTCTCTCTATCTTACTTTAAATATTTTATGTTAGCTAACAATGAATGCTACAGTATTATATCAATCACCCACATACTAATTTTCAGATATCACATCAACCCACTGTATGCTACATTATTATATCAATCACCTACATACTAATTTTCAGATATCACATCAACCCACTATATGCTACATTATTATATCAATCACCCACATGCTAATTTTCGGATATCACATCAACCCACTATTTTCACTATTTTCACGTTACAATGTTATCGTATTATAAAATAAATTAAATAAAATAAACATACCAATACATTTAATTGGCATACATACTCATATAACAATATTAGATTTTTTTTTAATTATTTTAAAAATATAATGATGTTTATTATATATGATTTTTTTATAATTCAAGTTAATATATTTTATAGGAATTATTGTAAGTTTGATTGTTATGAGGAAAAATTAATTAGTAGCAATATAATAAACTTTTATTGAACAAAGTTTTAAAATCAAAATTTAAATAAAATATTACTTATTGTTTTTTTCAAAATTAAAATATTTTATTAAATTGGCATGTTTGGGATGACAAACTATAAAGGAAGTTTAAATAAATTAGTAAATTAGGAGAATGACATAAAGGTTATGACGATTCAAAGGGGTCCACCTCAATGAGGTTTTTAGCTTGCTTGTTGGAGTTCCCTAGACTAGGTGGAGGAGCCAACCGAGCTTCAATGTTCTCCATTTTTCGAGCCAAGTCCTTCATCTGTAGTTGTATCATCCAACATGAGCAAAATTTCATCTTTGGCATCATTACAGTCTAGAAGAACTTTGTCAAGAAGCATTTTCACCTGCCAATATAATCTATTATATGCAAGTACTAAATTTTCCTTCCTCGAGTGTGGCCTATATATGGGATCCAAGTTTCCACCTTTGATGCAATGTCACAATTCGAAAGTCAACCTTTCTCTCCCACCACTTTATGTTCCATTGCTTGGAGTTCCTGTTGGATTTCTATTGGAGTTTGTTCATGGAATTGTTTGGTTGAGAATTACTCCCTAAATCAGGGCTACAAGCCACCCTGAGCTTCATAATAGGTTGCACCTTGCCACCAAGGAGTTCTTTACCTCGTCATGACTAAGACAAGTAGCAAATCACATGATTGGAATGGGATTACTTCATAGCGATAAGGATGAAACATTATAAGGATTGATATAAGAGGGGTAAGGAGAATAAGAACACCAGAGCTAAACCAAATGCATACGACACTCCATATTATGATATGTGAGAGGAGGAAAATGTAGATGGCATGACACATAAACTAGTTGAAGGACTCCAGAAAGCTTAAAGGGGAGAAACTAGTTGAACGACTCTAAAAAAACTTAGAGGGGATAAACAACATAAAAGACATGCAAAATATTTGAAGCATAGGGATTTCTTGATCCAGGTGGATATTGGTGGCCACCTGCCAAGTCCACCTGGACCCCCACCATTGTTTCTTTCATCTTTTCAGTTTCCTTAATTGTAGCATAATTTACTATTTTTAGTATTTTTTGGGTCTTGAACTTCCGAAGCCATTTTGAGGCCCTAAATGACGTTTTTTGGGAAAACTGGGAGTAACATG
>APFE030422994.1:56936-76594 GCA_000404065.3 Pinus taeda | reverse complement strand
TTTTTTTTTTTTTTGGTTTTGTTTTGTTTTGTTTTTTGTTTTTTGTTTTTTTTGTTTTGTTTTTGTTTTTGTTTGTTTGTTTTTTTTTTTTGATTTGTTTTCTTTGTTTTTGTTTTTTGTTTTTGTTATGTTTTTTTGTTTTTTTGTTTTTGTTTTGTTTTTTGTTTTTGTTTTTGTTTTTTTGTTTTGTTTTGTTTTGTTTATTGTTTATTGTTTATTGTTTTGTTTTGTTTTTTTGTTTTTTAAGTCATCATCTTTCAATTTTAGAAGATAGGTTGCAATTGGAATTTCTGATATCTTAGGCCTTGCATTGATTTCATGTTGCTTTCATAATGGTTTCAAGCATTCTCATGCATGAACTTAGCAAATGAATGATAGAAATTCTGTTTTCTTCTATTTAAGTAAACCCCTCTTGTTTTGAGATGAATTTATGGATACATGCCAACAATGATGTATATGTTGCAGGATTTTCTACATTGCAGGAAGACCTTATATCATCAGCTTTAGCAAAACCATATCCACCATGATTGCCAAAAGCCACTAAGGTCTCAATTTGAATTATTGTTTATAAGGAAAACTTGCCATGCTTACTGAGCAAATCTAACCATCATAAAGATTTGGTCTGAGTTCCGAGTAAGTGCCTACCACTACCTTGCCTTATTCCCTCCTTACTCACCTTTTCCAAGCTCCATCCCACCTTTTCAACCACTCCCTATGCTTTAGACCTGTTCTTGTAGGAAAACAGGGGATCCTATAGGTGAACTAGGACATCCTGTAGGAAAACCTGTAGTGGCTTGTTTTGAGCCGAATTGTAAAAAAACATCCCTAAATCTAGGAGTAGACCCTTGCTTGACTTCCAAACCATCTGAACCATTGCACTCATCTCCCTCCACACCTATCTCACCTGTCAGCAACCAGGAAGGATTAGCATTCACATTTTTACAAAAAGATAAAAAGGAAAAAAGGTCTTTATATTTATTCATGCACACAACAGTTAAAGTGCTTGTTTAGATCAAACTTCATGATTAGACTAGTTAAGACTTCACATGTGTTAAATTAGATTTCTCTTGAAAGCAAGGTATGTTAAAAAATAGCTACATGAGTTATGTTGTTTTGTAGGCATTTCTTTCAATCTTTCATTACTGCAGTAAGTAGCATTTCAATTCTCTCAATTAGGGTAAAATTCTCCTCTCTAAATTGGTAATCAGACTTCTTCTAATCATAGAAGGTTGGTTTGAGAAACCCTAGTGGTCTATCATCCCATCTCAGCAGTGACAAAGAGTGGACCCATTACATCTATTTGTGTATACAACACTGTCACCTCCAAGTTTGTACGAACCCCGTGTTGATGAAGTAAAATTGGTAGCCCTAGGGTCTGTGGCGTCCTTTCTACAATATTGGTGCCCATCACTTTTTGGCGCCGTTGCCGGGGATGTGTCTGAGTAGATGTGATTTTTTCTTTCTTTATTCCATTTCTTATCTCTTTCATTTTGCTATTAGTTCCATGCTACAAAGTAGTTGTGAGTTGGTTTGGTTTCCTTTCCATTTTGAAATTGATTCCAGTCAGCAATTAATTTCAATTCAGTTTGTCTTTTCAATTTTGCAATTAGTCTTAAAGCTTGAAAAAAAAAACACTCCTTTCATGCCTCGTAGGAATATGGATAACTTAGGAAAATTTATGCTAAATACCCCCACCACTTCAAACAACCAACCTTCCCTCTTATTCGGTGGTTGTGAATTAGAGGGCCCCTTAGGCAAACAACCATAGATTTTTGAAGAGCCTATAGGGGAAGAAGAAGAAACCATTCCCACTGACATAATGGTTGAAAATAGAAATGAAAGGGGAGATAGGGAAATATTTGAGGGTGCTTTTCCCATTAGAGAAACTAATGGAGATGCAAAGTTGAAAAACATAAGCCCCTCTACTCTTCCTCACTTCCATGGATTGACCTCAGAAGATCCAGATACTTTTTTGTTTGAATTTTTTGTCATATGCGGAACTTATGATTACACCTCTAATGATCAAAAGTTGAAATTATTCCCATCCACTCTCAAGGATGCAACCTTGTGCTGGTTCATGGGTTTACCTAGGGATAATATCACCACTTGGGCTCAAATGCAACAGGCTTTCAACAACAAGTATAGGGATTACTGCAGGTCCAAAGATACAAAAGAGGAAATTTTTAGAATGATCTTGGGACATGATGAGTCCTTAGAGGATTATGAGGAAAGATTCCAGCTCAGCTATAAAAGGGCCAGGTGCACACTTGATCTCGAGTCACTTAAGTTATTCCTTCTCAGGTGGATCAAGGAAGATCTCCTAGAAACCCTAAACTTGCTATCAGTAGGGGACATCTACCAGCTACCCTATGATGATATCAGGATTGTCTTCAAAAATCATTCTAGGGCAGCCAGAAAAAGGGGTAGGGTAAGTCAAATAATGGTCAATTCATCCTCTTCCAACACATCTATAAAAAGTGAAATTGGGAACATGTTGGAATATTTTAAGAGTGAAATGCTACAAACCCTTGCCCTACAGATGGAAATTATGCAAATCAAGAAGAAGCATGAGGATGTAGAGAGAGCATTATCCATATTCTGCCCTAGATGCATAAGGAGGCACCCTAGGAATGAATAAGACTTCACATGTGTTAAATTAGAGTTCTTTTGCAAGTAAGGTATGTTAATAAATAACTAGATGATTTATGATGTTTTGTATGCATTCCTTTCAGTCTTTCATTACTGCAGTAAGTATCATTTCAATTATCTCAATTAGGGTAAAATTCTCCTCTCTAAATTGGTAATCATACTTATCATAATAATTAGAAGGTTGTTTTGAGAAACCCTAGTGGTCTATCGCCCTAGCTCAGTAGTGACAAAGAGTGGACCCATTACATCTATTTGTTTATACAACATTGTCACCTCCAAGTTTGTACGAATCCAAGGTTGATGAAGTAAAGTTGGTAACCCCAGGAGTTGTAGCATCCTTGCTACAATACTGGTGCTGATCAGACATCTTCACGTCAGCCAATAGTGTCACCTTCCCTACAACATCAAGTCCTTCATGGATGAGGAACTTGTGATGTTGCTCCACTTGAAGTTTGTGATGTATTATTATGCCAACCATACTTGTGGAAGCATCATGCTATGTATGAGTCAAGGCCTCACACTGTTATTATTACTTTGGGAAATATGTTACAAAATACAAGAGGTAGCCCCAGCTACCCCCATCTCTTTGATCTTTGCTAAGAAATGCAGTATGATCATTTCCAAGACCGAGAAGTTTGTTTTATTTTCGATTCTTTCTCAAAGTAAAGGCAAGATCATGGTCACATCAGTGGCCCCTCTAAATGGTTCCATTGCATAGAAGAAGCAACTGGATAAGGTTGTGGAAGAATACATAGACATCTTCTCCTCACTTGGAGGGGTACCTTCGCATTTTCAGGTCGAACATTCTACCAATCTGACTCTCGGAGAACCTCTACCCAATGGGACAATATATCACCACTCTATTCTAGAAAATGAAGAAATAAAGAGGAAAATCTAGGAGTTGATGTAAAAATGGGACATTCGACCAACTTCCTCACCTTGTGGGAGCTCAATTGTTCTTGTACAGAAGAAGGATGGGACATATAGACTCTGCATTGATTCTCGGGCACTAAATAAAATCATTGTCAAGAACATGTATCCAATCCCATAGATTAATGACCTTATTGACCAACTCAAAGGGGTCAAGTATTGCAGCAAGATTAATTTAAAGTTTGGTTATCACCAGGTTCCAATAGAACCCATGGATGTATGGAAGACTGCCTTCAAATCCAAGGAGGGCCTTTTTGAGTGGTTGGTCATGCCTTTTGGGTTGAAAAATTCGCCTACAAATTTTATGAGGTGGATGAATGAAACCTTGTGGCCCTTTAACAACTCGTTCATGGTTTTATATCTATACGACATCCTCATCTTCAACAAGATTTAGAAAGAGCTCTTGAAACACACTTGACAGGTCCTTAAAACCTTGTGACAACACAAACTATGTGCTAACCTGGATAAATGCACCTTTGGCAAGGGCCAGGTCTAAAATATGGGTTACATCATTGATGAGAAAGGTGTGCATGTGGATCTAGATAAGGTCCAAGTCATTCGAGATTGGACAACCCTGACCACTCTAAGAAATCTTTGTAGCTTTTTGGGCCTTGCCAATTTTTATCGGAGGCACATGTTGGGATTCTCTAATATCACTTGGCCTTTGAGTCAAGTTACCAAGGGTAGAGCGAAAGAAAAGTTTTTTTGGTCCGAGTCCCAAAAAAAGGCATTTGTTGAGTTTAAGCACCACCTTTTCTCTACACCAGTACTCACGTTGAAAAACCTACAAAAACCGTTTGAAATTGAGACAGACACCTCTGACTATGCTATTGGTGCATTTTTCACCCAACAAGGGCATTAGGTTGCCTATCATATTGAGACACTTTCTGAAACAATTGATAAGTACCCCACGTAGATTAAGGAGATGTATTCCATCGTGCAGGCTTGCTGACAATGGAAACATTACATTCTAGGGAAGGATACAGTCATCCACATAGATCATCGATCCCTACAATTTATACATACCTAAGGGAAGTTGTAGAACTATCGCCTTCAGAAGTTGTCCATATATCTGCAACAATTTCATTTGAATATCAAATATAAGAATGGAAACACCAATCATGTTGTAGATTACCTTAGTTGTCCACTGGTTGCAGCATTGACCACTATTCTCAACTATTGTGGCCACGAGACCTATGGATGGTTGTAACTATATAAAAATGATCTAGAGCTCACCACCACATACGATATGCTAGTGGATGGAAAATAAGTTCCAGACTTCCACCTTCAGGATGCATTATTATGCTACCTGGTCCACCTTTTTGTTTCTTCAAGTGAGCGTGCCAAGCTGATTTGGGAGGCACACTATAGTCAAGTTGCAGGACACTTTGGTATGGAGAAAAATGTGGGTGTACTACATAAGTATTTTTATTGGCTAAATCTCTGACAGGATGTTGGAAAATACATCAGAGCTTGCACTACCTGTGCCATTGTCAAGCCAACTATTAAGAAGCAAGGCTTGTATACTCCTCTTCCTACTCCTAGCTGGCCCTAGGAGTCCATCTCCATGGACCATATGTCTGGCCTTCCTTTTACCATGCATGGCAACTAATGTGTATTTCTAGTCATTGATAGATTTTTTAAGATGGCCATATTAGCTTCCTTCAAGAAGAGTTACACAGGGGTACGCACCCTCCCCTTTACATATAGAGTGTATAAGTACGCAAATATCCTGAACAAAAGGTGCGGGTCTCCCTCTTGAAGTTCTCACTCACTCGAAGGTCTCTCAATCAAATTAGACCATCCAAGAGTTGCAAGAAGCCGTTTCATTAGGACCGTTGGCAGCCAAGTTAGTGACAGTTAAGAACTAGTTAATCTCAAGATTGGGAGCCAAGCCTCCATATATTTAAGTAAGTTGTTGGTAAATTCAGTTGTATAAATAAAGTGGCCTAGAGTCTCATTAGGATTCATATTTTTATGCAAGTTAGCTAAGCAGTTTTCAAGTTGAAGGATTGTGACCAAACAATTTTATGTAGTTTTGATATGTTAATGAAAATGAGGAGCATTCCCTTGATCCATCACTGAGTTGACTCGGACGGTTGAAGCTCTTGGGTTAGGGCCCAACCCTAGCAACAGAGGTTCCTCTTGTTTTATATGTATGTTTAGGCTTGTACTCATAGTTAGTTGCTACACTGATTTATGTATTTTTAATTTGCAAGTACTGGTATGCTTTCTTAGTTTGCTTCCATTTGTGGATAGTTCTAATAGTAGCATTATAGAGATAAGAAAATATTCAAAAAGGTTGACAACAAGTGGATATTACCTCATTTATCCCTTCCGGGGTCATCGCTTGAGGAACATTTCCCATTCAGCCCAAAAAAAGACAGAATTCTGGTTTCTTATGAAATTTAGGGTTTTTCTATTTTTGTTTTGTTTTGTTTTGTTTTGTTTTGCTTTGCTTTGTTTTGTTTTGTTTTTTTTTTTTGTTTTTGTTTTGTTTTGTTTTGTTTTTGTTTTTGTTTGTTTGTTTTTTTTTTTTTTGGTTTGTTTTTTTTGTTTTTGTTTTTTGTTTTTGTTATGTTTTTTTGTTTTTGTTTTTGTTTTGTTTTTGTTTTTGTTTTTTTTGTTTTTGTTTTGTTTTGTTTTGTTTTTTTGTTTTTTGTTTTTTGTTTTTTGTTTTTTGTTTTTGTTTTTGTTTTGTTTTGTTTTTTTGTTTTTTAAGTCATCATCTTTCAGTTTTAGAAGATAGGTTGCAATTGGAATTTCTGATATCTTAGGCCTTGCATTGATTTCATGTTGCTTTCATAATGGTTTCAAGCATTCTCATGCATGAACTTAGCAAATGAATGATGGAAATTCTGTTTTCTTCTTTTTAAGTAAACCCCTCTTGTTTTGAGATGAATTTATGGATACATGCCAACAATGATGTATATGTTGCAGGATTTTCTACATTGCAGGAAGACCTTATATCATCAGCTTCAGCAAAACCATATCCACCATGATTGCCAAAAGCCACTAAGGTCTCAATTTGAATTATTGTTTTACAAGGAAAACTTGCCATGCTTACTGAGCAAATCTAACCATCATAATGATTTGGTTTGAGTTCCGAGTAAGTGCCTACCTCTACCTTGCCTTATTCCCTCCTTACTCACCTTTTCCAAGCTCCATCCCACCTTTTCAACCACTCCATATGCTTTAGACCTGTTCTTGTAGGAAAACAGGGGATCTTATAGGTGAACCAGGACATCCTGTAGACATCCTGTAGGAAAACCTGTAGTGGCTTGTTTTGAGCCGAATTGTAAAAAAACATCCCTAAATCTAGGAGTAGACCCTTTCTTGACTTCCAAACCATCTGAACCATTGCACTCATCTCCCTCCACACCTATCTCACCTGTCAGCAACCAGGAAGGATTAGCATTCACATTTTTACAAAAAGATAAAAAGGAAAAAAGGTCTTTATATTTATTCATGCACACAACAGTTAAAGTGCTTGTTTAGATCAAACTTCATGATTAGACTAGTTAAGACTTCACATGTGTTAAATTAGATTTCTCTTGAAAGCAAGGTATGTTAACAAATAGCTACATGAGTTATGTTGTTTTGTAGGCATTTCTATCAGTCTTTCATTACTGCAGTAAGTAGCATTTCAATTCTCTCAATTAGGGTAAAATTCTCCTCTCTAAATTGGTAATCAGACTTCTTATAAACAATAGAAGGTTGGTTTGAGAAACCCTAGTGGTCTATCACCCCATCTCAGCAGTGACAAAGAGTGGACCCATTACATCTATTTGTGTATACAACACTGTCCCCTCCAAGTTTGTACGAACCCCGTGTTGATGAAGTAAAATTGGTAGCGCTAGGGTTTGTGGCGTCCTTTCTACAATATTGGTGCCCATCACTTTTTGGCGCCTTTGTCGGGGATGTGTCTGAGTAGATGTGATTTTTTCTTTCTTTATTCCATTTCTTATCTCTTTCATTTTGCTATTAGTTCCATGCTACAAAGTAGTTGTGAGTTGGTTTGGTTTCCTTTCCATTTTGAAATTGATTCCAGTCAGCAATTAATTTCAATTCAGTTTGTCTTTTCAATTTTGCAATCAGTCTTAAAGCTTGAAAAAAAAAACACTCCTTTCATGCCTCGTAGGAATATGGATAACTTAGGAAAATTTAAGCTAAATACCCCCACCACTTCAAACAACCAACCTTCCCTCTTATTCGGTGGTTGTGAATTAGAGGGCCCCTTATGCAAACAACCAGAGATTTTTGAAGAGCCTATAGGGGAAGAAGAAGAAACCATTCCCACTGACATAATGGTTGAAAATAGAAATGAAAGGGGAGATAGGGAAATATTTGAGGGTGCTTTTCCCATTAGAGAAACTAATGGAGATGCAAAGTTGAAAAACATAAGCCCCTCTACTCTTCCTCACTTCCATGGCTTGACCTCAGAAGATCCAGATACTTTTTTGTTTGAATTTGTTGTCATATGCGGAACTTATGATTACACCTCTAATGGTCAAAAGTTGAAATTATTCCCATCCACTCTCAAGGATGCAACCTTGTGCTGATTCATGGGTTTACCTAGGGATAATATCACCACTTGGGCTCAAATGCAACAGGCTTTCAACAACAAGTATAGGGACTACTGCAGGTCCAAAGATACAAAAGAGGAAATTTTTAGAATGATCTTGGGACATGATGAGTCCTTAGAGGATTATGAGGAAATATTCCAGTTTAGCTATAAAAGGGCCAGGTGCACACTTGATCTCGAGTCACTTAAGTTAGTCCTTCTCAGGTGGATCAAGGAAGATCTCCTAGAAACCCTAAACTTGCTATCAGGAGGGGACATCTACCAGCTACCCTATGATGATATCAGGATTGTCTTCAAAAATCATTCTAGGGCAGCCAGAAAAAGGGGTAGGGTAAGTCAAATAATGGTCAATTCATCCTCTTCCAACACATCTATAAAAAGTGAAATTGGGAACATGTTGGAATATTTTAAGAGTGAAATGCTACAAACCCTTGCCCTACAGATGGAAATTATGCAAATCAAGAAGAAGCATGAGGATGTAGAGAGAGCATTATCCATATTTTTCCCTAGATGCATAAGGAGGCACCCTAGGAATGAATGTCCGTTGAACCTTATAGAAATATACTTGTTTGCCTGGACTAAAGGCGGTGTATCAGGGAAATGAAGGGGTGATTGAACAACCCTGCTACATAAATCAAAGGAGGCCTCATGGGCCTCGACCATACCAACAGGGCATGCAAGGGTCACCCTATTCATATTACAACTATAATCAAAACACATCCATTCCCACTTGGTGCCCCCCTTCTCACCCCTCCTGGTCTACACTTTCCTCCTGGTCTTTTGCACCTCAATACCATTCCCAATTAGTCAACCAACCATTTCAGCCATATACTCCTCCACAACCTCAGTGGAACACACCACCCTAATGGTGGAGGCCCCCATACAACAATGCGCCAAATTTATTGCCTTAACCTCCATCTCAACCACAACTTTTACACCTTGCTCCACCTAAACAACCTTAGATGCCTGCCCAACCAAACCCGAACCTGAACAAGAGACATGAACAACAAGTCTACAGTGGAGAGACATCCTACCCTGCTTATTCAGTGGAAATTCATGAAATTAACCTTAGGTCTGGGAGAGCGCTCCTAGATAACCAACCTCCATCTCCACCTGGGGAGAGTGATGAGGAAAGAGAGGAAAGTATGGCTAGAATAAATCCTCCACCCTTTCCTTAAAGATTAACCCATCCTATCCAGCATACCCCGTAGGAGACTGAACTTCTGGGTGAGTTGAAAAATCTATGTGTCAAAATCCCACTTCTCCATGCTATTAAATATGTACCCATTTATAGCAAGTTGATCAAAGAGAAGTGTTTCAAACATCCAGGAAGGCGAAAGATAGACACCCCTACCATTAATGTCATTAGACAATTGTCTGACTTAATGTTGGGGTGGGTAATTTGCCCAAAGTATTTAGATCCTGGGACTCTTGTAGTATATGTACACATTGATGGCACCATCGTTCCCCATACTTTGATTGATCTTGGGGTTGTCATCAATGTGATCACTAAGGACACTATGCTCAAGCTGAATCTCCAAGGATCATTAAGAAAGACCACAATAGTTTTACAACTTGCAGATTGATGCACAGTAACTGCCGAGGGAGTTGTTGAGGATGTGATGGTCTCCATTGATTCTTGGGAATACCCTATTGACGTATTAGTTCTCCATCCCAAGACCAAATTCAATGGTTATTCTCTCATCCTTGGGAGACCTTGGCTAGCCACTACCGATGCCTATATAAGCCGCAGGGATGGAAATATGACCATCAAGAATGGGAATCTATCCAAAAAATTGGTCATGTACCCTCTTGCTCAACCATCTCTAGAGCATAACTTACCTTTATGGATAGAAGAGGAGGAAGAAGATGACGTCTACTCCTCCCAAATATATGCCCTGGAAATTGCCATAGGAGGAGAACAACTTGATGAAGATGATTTGATTGAACACATCCTCCAAAATCAAACTCCCAACACCATGTCTCTGGAGGAAGTAGTGAAGGAAACCAAGGAAAACCATCAGATTGATCTATGATTAGCTGACTCAAACCCTACTCATGTCAAGAAAATAGAATTCGGCCCTGAAAGAGCATTGAAAATCAACCCCCTGTACACCAAGAAGAAGAGTTATGTAATATGATAAGAGAGCATTTGGATGCCTTTGCTTGGAATTACAAAGAAATGAAGGGATTGCACCCCTAAGTGTGTACTCACCACATTTACATCAAGGAAGGTTACAAACCAGTCCGACAACCCCAAAGGAGAATGAATCCAGCCCTCAAAGATATAGTCAAAGAATAACTGCATAAGCTGCTGGATGCAAGATTCATTTACCCTATCTCAGATAGTGAGTAGGTGTCTCCTCTAGTGTTGGTTCCAAAGAAAAATGGAAAGTGGAGGATCTGTGTTGAGTACCAAGAGCTAAAAAAAACCACAAAGAAGGACCATTTTCCTCTACCTTTCATTGACCAAGTGTTAGATGGTCTGCCAGGAAATAAGTTCTTCTCGATGGATTTAGTGGATACAATCAAATCTAGATCAGCCCAGAGGACCAAGATAAAACTATCTCCACCTGTCCTTGGGGTACTTTCTCTTATAGGGTCCTTCCTTTTGGTCTATGCAATGCCCCTACCACTTTCTAGAGAGCAGTCATGAGTATCTTTGCAGAGATAGTCCATGATGCAATAGAAATTTATGTGGATGACTTCACACCTATGGGTGTGATTTCCAGGAGGCTCTCTCTAACCTATGAAAGGTTATAAACAAATGCATAGAAATTAACTTATCCCTTAGTCCTGAAAAATGTGAGTTTTTGATGACTGCAGGGATTGTTCTAGGTCACTCAATATCCTAGGAAGGACTGCAAGTAGACCCAAATAAGATAGCCATCATCAGCAGGGTCCCGACTCCACAGAAGCAGAGGGATGTCAGAATATTTTTAGGTTTAGCTAGATATTATAGGAGATTTATAAAATATTTTAGCAAGTTAGCTTCTCCCTTATTTGGGTTATTGGCCAAAGACTCTAAATTTTTATGGTTAAAAAGTTGCCAAGAAGCCCTGGACACCCTAAAGGACAAGTTTACTACTGCACCTATTCTTCGAGGCCCAAATTCGGCTCTTCCTTTTCATATTCATGCCGATACCTCTCAGAAAACTATAGGAGAAGCTCTAGGCTAGATAGATGACAAGCTACTTATGCCATTTACTTCATCAGTAAGAAGATGTCAAAAGCCAAGTTAAATTACACAGTAACTGAAAAAGAGCTCCTCACTGTTGTGCATTCATTGAATAAATTTATACATTACATTATTGGTTACCAGACATTTGTACATATCGACCATGCTACAATTAAATACTTGATGAATAAATCTGATGTAAATGACTGATTATTAGATGGTTACTTTTATTGCGACAATTTGATTTAACTATTATTGATAAGCCTGGTAAGGAGAATGTAGTTGCATTTGTTTTTTTTTTTTTTTTTTATTTATTTTTTTTATCCAGATTGACTTTTCCTATACGGGAGGAAGGAATGGTTAATGCTCAACTACCATATGAACATTTATTTGCTATTTTAGTTCTCTCTCCATGGTTTGTAGCAAATTACTTGGTATCTGCACAATTCCCTCCAAATTTGTCCTCCAAGGAAAAGAGAAGAATCATAAGAAAAAGCACCCCATTCACTTGGATTGGGGGAAATATCTTCAAGCTAGGTCTGGATCAAATTCTGAGAAGATGTGTTATGGAGGAGGAAGTCTTTGACATCCTTCTAGCCATTCATGATGGGTATTGTGGAGGTCACTTTGCAGTTAAAAGAACAACATTCAAGGTACTACAAGCTAGTTGTTACTGGCCCACTCTTCACTAAGATGTAAGGAGATATACCAGCCAATGTGATCGGTGCCAAAGGATGGGGAAACCAACCCCAAGGGATGAAATGCCTCGGCAACCTCAAGTTACTTTCAAGTCATTTGACAAGTGGGGCATGGATTTCATCGGGCCCATTGACCCTCCATCCAGACAGAAGCAGTACATCATTATGTGCACTGACTACTTAACAAAATGGGCTGAAGTCAAAGCCATCAAAGTAGCAACAGAAGAAAAAGTGGATGAATTCTTCAGGGAGAATGCATTTTATAAGTTTGGGTACCCTAGAGAGTTGGTCACTGATCAAGGTAGTCAATTTACATCTCACATGATTGAAGATTTGTTAAGTCGACACAAGATGAAGCATAAAAAGTCCACCCATTACCACCCACATTCTAATGGGAAAGTGGAAGTAACCAACCAAGCATTGGAAGGAATTTTGACCAAAGTGATTAGCAGGAGCATAAAGGATTGGGTAGATAGATTAATTGAGGCCACCTGGGCCTACAATACCACTTGGAAGACCACCACTGACTTCACTCCTTATGAGCTGGCCTATGGGAAGAAATCCCTGTTGTCCATTGAATTTGAATACAACATCTTAAGGATGGCAACACAACTGGATTTAGATATCACAAGGGCACAACCGGAAAGATTGCTCCAGCTGAATAGGTTAGATTAATTTAGGATGCAGGCCCTCCTACACATAGAAGTGACTCAGGTTCAAAGGAGTATCTGACATGACAAGAATATAAAAGACAAACAATTTCAAGAAGGAAATTGGGCCTTACTGTATGATTCCCGGTACAAAGATTTCAAAGGAAAGTTAAGGACTAGATGGTAGGGGCCCTATGTAATATTAAAGTGTCGTGATAATGGTGCTATTCAAATAAGAACCATTGATGTAAAGGCTATCCCTTTGCTTGTTATTAGGTACAAATTAAAAATCTACAAAAATCCATGATCAAAGCAGGAATTCATCAATAGCATCAGTAAGACAGTGATGGTGGTCGAGCAAGTATCAACTTCCACCCCACCAAGTCCTTGAAAAAAAATAAAAAATAAAGAGACTCAGGTGAAAATTCTCCATGAGGAACCTAAGTACAACTGTTGGGTTGAAAACGTCTTGAGGTGGCCCAAGAGTGTTAAAAAAAAATAATAATAATAGAAGATCTCTGGGTGAAAACCTCTTTTTAGGAACCCAGGACAGGAAAATAGGATCAAAACCTCCTTGGAGGTAGACTAGTTGATTTTCAAAAAAAAAAAAAGAGAAAAGAGAAAAACATACAAAAATGACAATTCTATTTTGTAGGCCTGCAAGAGGAAGATAAGCACAACATATAGAGGACAACAGACCCTACAAAAAATATGTTTTACTTCACCCATCTCATATCCTCCATTATCCCCCTAGTTTTCCATCTATACTCTGCTCCAGATCATTTCAAGCAGTTCTGTGTTTTCTATAGGATTCCTGGTAATACTAAAGGAGCTTCCTGTAGGAATTATAGGAGGTCTTGAAAATCACAATAAGATTAGTCCAATGGCAAGGTGGTGACACAAGCCTGTGTTTGAATGTAAAAAAACCATTTACCTCACCACACCTCAACCAATACCTTTCATAACCATGTCACCCCTGTATCCATCAAAGAAATCAAGTTCAAAAAAAAAAAGGGAAAGAGGAAGCATACCAAAAGCAACATCCCTCACCTGCCATTCCATAACCTCATTCTCCACTCATTTCAACACCCCTTCTACTTCAAAGCTGAGGAAAATTGAGAGAGTTTAAGGGAAAGGAAAATACAGGGCATCTTGTAGTAGTCTATCCCATAGAAGAGACCACAAAAACTGTAGCCATCTTAAGCACAGGGACTACAAGGATGAGAAAGCTCCTCCAAAGCTCAGTAGCAGTAGAAAGATCAACAACAACAAGGTCCAACACCTGTACATCATCAAAGGAATGAGTAACCAGAAGAGGAAATATATAGTTGAAATATGCAGCTTGAAAAGAACAACAAATTGGCACCACTCTCCAACATGCATCATCAACGAAGAAAAGGACCCACATGTATGTCATCTTACCAATACTCCCTCATAATTACAATATGATTAAACTATAGGAATAATGCGGGAGTTGATTTTAAAAGTGAAGGTGGCCAGTTAGCTTGGCAACCCTTAGTCAGATAATGAGTTTAAAAGGGTTAGTCCACTACATACATGGCAAGGTCAAATAAAAGGAAAAAGGGGAATGAATCCAAAAATGGTTAAGTTACAGAGAATAAGAGTGGGAGATGATTATGAGGCAAGGTGATATGATGAACTGGTAGTGGGCCAACGGTCCAAACCAAGGTACTCGTACTCGACCAGCCAACACATCACCCAACACAACCATCCATAAATAGAAATAAACACTGACTCCCATACGAAGAAGGCAGAGAAAACTTCTTGGAGCCATCAAAAGAAGAAGTTACTCTCAGTATTCTTGAAATATCACCTACAGGAAACAATCAAAAACTACAGCAAGTAGGAAACCTATATGATACAGGGAGATTAGCATACATATCTATTAGTGGGAACTAAAGGCAATCGAGTCAAGGGTTATCATCACCAGAACATAAAAAAGGGAGGTAGGTGCCATACCTTCTATGTTTTTTGTTTAAAAAGAAGAAATCCTCACTCGAATAAGAATTTTCAGTGTATATAAGGATAGAAAGATTGATTTGCATGTCAATAAAGGTTAAACTCCAAGACTTCCTCACCTACTAGAATTCTTGAACTGTATCCACCCAAACCTAAAGAATTACCAGAGAAAGATGACAGGAGGTTTCAATAAAATGGAACCCACCAACACAGCAGGAATCCACCAACATCCTCCTGTGGTGGAAATTTTTACAAGGCATGAATGGATGGGGTTCTTTGAGAAGATGAGAGGATACGATGATGATGTGGCTAGAGAATTTTCCATGTCACTCATACCCCTCACTAGAGCTAGTTCCATTTTTGTAGTGAAGGGTTTTTCAGTAGAAATTACCCTTGAGGTTATAAGCAGGGTAACTACACTCCCCCTAGGGTTGCAATGGAGAAAAGAGGAAAAGGCTAGCAACACCCTTGCAAAGAAAATTTTCTTTTTGGAAGGAGAAGAACCAATTGAAGACAAAAATGGGGTTAGAAGGGAGAGCATTCCATCCCTAGAATGAGGTGAGTTACCACATCATCAAGTATATTTCCTGTGAAGGTAGATATAGTTTCGTGTATGGATACCACTTCAGACTCCTCTAAGAAATGAGATTTGGAGAGAACACACCTCTTCATAATAGGTTTAGCATACCTTATTTTGTCTTACAATCAATGATAGATATGAGCATCAAGGTACAAGAAGGGAAACATCAGTAGCTAGCCCATCATGGGTTGATAAAACTCATCCTTGAAGATGCTATACACAATTTAAGAATCCCCATTGCATGGTCAACCTTTGTAGACAAGTAGGAAGAAGGAGCAATTCAAGGCATTGAGTATTACAGAAGCCCTACTGCTAGTGAGGGAGAAGAAGAAGTAGAGGATGACAAGGAAGAAAAAATAGAGGAGGAAAATGAAGAAGAAATAGAGGAGGAAACAAAAGAGGAAATAGATGAGAAAATGGTGAAATGGAGGAAGAGAAAGAAGAAGAAAAAGGAAACAAAGAAGAGGATGAAAAAGGAAGTGGAAAAGAGGATGAAGGACAGAAGGATGAAGTCTACGACTCAGGGCAGGGAAGAAAAAGAATCACCAAGAGTGTCGCTATAGCCTATAGAGAAAGAGGCAACAATTTCTCTAACTTCCCTAAGTAAACCTATCAAATCAAAGGGAAAGAGACAAAGAAAAAATCCACTTTACTTTAGGACAAGAAAGAGCACCAAGATTAGACAAGGGAGACCTCAAACCCATACAAAAACTCCAATTTTCATAGAGGAATCACCAAAACAACAAGAGAAAGTAGGCCCTCTAGTGAAAAAGGAAGGAGAAGGAACATCAAAACAAGCTTCTCCCAAGTTTCCAATCACCTATGTTAGGATTCCTGTCATGAGGTCAACATCAACAAAAGGAAAATGTCTCCTATAGGAGACACATTCAGACCTACAGGAAGCAGAAAAAATCCTACAGGAAGCCCTATCAAACCTACAGGAAACACATAAAACAGGCCAGGAAGGAATTACTCAAGAAGAAATAGAGAAAGATGCCTAGGAACTCAAGGAACCTAACCCACAACCAAACCTCAACTCCTATTATAGATTCATTAAAGGATGTAGGGTGATACCAGAAAAGTTTTCCATTCCTCTATTCTTTGAACTTGAAAAAGAGAGGGAAAGGACACATAGGTGGATACAAATTGCTAAATCAAAAGGGGTAGAGGATGTAGGCCACATTGAAGAAAAATTGCAAGAAATGGGTAGAGAAATAAGTAGCATAAGAGATAGAAAAGCAATAATGAAATCTCAGTTAGAGGCTGAGAACACATGTCCAAGGAAGCAACTACAAGAAAAGGAAGGCCAATTGGCAACTATTGCCAGTTTATCCATGGAGGCAATCCAATGCGGGATGCCAACAAAGTCATATGCCTTATACCTCAAGGAAAAATGGCTACAATTCCAGATAAAGACCCTAGCAAAAAGAGGAACTATGCCTTTCCAAGAATAAAAACAATTCATTGACCTCTGTGATTAAAGCACCCTGGAGGATAGAGCAAATATATCTGAGTTATACCTACACAATTTAGCTTTGAGAGATTTAAATGTGTGGGACACAAATCCAAAGCTAGGGGACTTACAATTAATGACCTTGGCATCTTGGATGAATCATGAGGAGGTCAAAGCTACAAAAATGAAAAAGGTATTGGCAAAAGAAGAAGTAGAATCCCTTATGATCAGATCATAATAGTTTAACCCAATGGCTTCATCAGCACTCAAAACCTCATTGCGGATGATTCTTGGCTTGCACCAAGATACCATTTTGTACAAGAACAATAAGTCACTCATTTTGAAGACATGCTAAGATTTCTAGGAGATGAAAGTGAACAAGCCTGCCAAAGGAGATGGAACAACTTACCGTACAAGCTAAAAATCAGAGAGTATCATTCTCCAAACAGAAGAGAGATGCACTAAATATAACCCTAATTTATAAGCAAAAATTACAAAGACCCAAAGTCAATTGTATTGGCTTGAAGTTCAGTCCGCCATAGTTTTTAGGTATGTTGGAAGGAAGAAAAAATAAGAAGAAAGAAAGCAGTGGGAGGAGATAGAGAAGAATGCAGGGTTTTATTCACAGGAGGGGAAGACTACAGCAGAAGCATGGAATGTCAGGTAGGCCACCAAAGCAATGAAGGACATGGACATAGATTGAGTTTCTCAAAGGATGAGAAACACTTTCAGTAGGGGGTGATGATGAGGCTCATCAATGGGTAAAATATATGGACCTTAATGCAGCTCCAACTTACTAAAATAAACTCTTCTCATAATTCTTTACATGTTTTAATTATATTTTGCTTAATGAGATGAGTAAAAGTAATATGTCATGTATAGTGGTCTAATGTGCATTGATTGCAGGTTTTGGGAGAAAATTGAGGCTAATTATGGTGCAGGAACTTAAATGAGACAAGCAGGAGAGATTATAGGAGTTATGATCTCCCTCCTTAGCTCCTCACTCACTAGAAGATCCCTTAATCAAATCACACTAGCTTGAAGTTGCAAGCAACTGAGTCATGAGGATCATTGGCAGCTAAGCCAGTGACAATTAAGAACCAATTTATCTCATTATTGGGAGCCAAACCTAATTATATTTAAGGAATTTGTTGGCAACTTCAGTTGTATATATAAGGAGGCCTAGAGCCTCACTAGGATTCAGATTTTTTATGCAATTTAGCTAAGCAGTTTTCAAGTTGAAGGATTGTGAGCAAACACTTTTATGTATTTTTGATATGTTAATGAAAATGAGCAGCATTCCATTGATCCAGCACTGAGTTGACTAAGAGGGCTAAAGCTCTTGGGTTAGGGACCAACCCTAGCAGCAAAGGTTCCTCTTGTTGTATATGTATGTTTAGGCTCGTACTCATAGTTAGTTGCTACACTAATTTATCTATTGTTGATTTGCAAGTATTGGTATGCTTTGTTAGTTTTCTTCCATTTGTTGTTGGGCTATGTTATATTCTTTCCACGACTAACCTACGTAGTGAACCGGGGGGTTAGAGGGGGGGCGGAGCCCCCCCTCCATTGCGCTGATTGCACAGTGGGGGCGTGGGTAGCCCCCTTCTAGAGTGTCCGGGGCAACGCCTCGAGAAAATTTTTTTTTGGACCCTATATTAGGTTGGGCGAACCTACCTATGGTTTTCGGTCCATGGTTTTGGACACGATAGTTTTCAGTCCATGGTAATGGATGCTTCGACATGTATAAATATGTATTGTAACATTGAAAGGAATATAATGAAAAATCAAGCTGGTAGTCCAAGTTTTGGGATCCAGGGGAAAATCTCTATGCATATGTGTTTTATGTGTTATGCTCTCGCATTGTTTATTTTATTTGTTTTAGAATTCGTATGCAGGTAATTTCTGTATAGGGTTAAAACCTGCATTTGGTATCAGAGCTGTTTTGGCTTCAAGGGGACACCTTTGTTGCTGAGGGGTTTCGCTCGGGCCTGTGGTTGACCCTGTTCAGTGGGAGATATGCGAGATCAATTTTGGTGGTGAAAGAATATGGCGAGCAGCGGAAAGATAGAGATTGAGAAGTTCAATGGTCAGAGTTTTGAGTTGTGGAAACTCAAGATGGAAGATGTGTTGGTGGATAAATATCAGTGGACCGCGGTAGATCCAGGTATTAAACCAATGGGAGTGACCGATGAAGAATGCAAGAAGTTGGATCGGAAGGCAAAGAGCACAATACAATTGTGTGTCTCAGATTCAGTATTGCTGAATGTATCAGGGGAAGCTACGACGAAGGCTCTGTGGGACAAGTTAGGGACTTTGTACCAATCTAAGTCTCTGGTGAATAAACTATTCCTACGGAAAAAGATGTATAACCTGAGGATGAAAGATGGAGACTTGGTGACAGAGCATCTGAATGCATTTAATAATGTGGTAAGTCAGTTATCATTTGTTGATATTAAAATTTCAGATGAAGATAAGTGCATCAGTTTGTTGTGTTCTCTACCAGATTCGTGGGACAGTCTGGTTATTGCAATAGGTAGCAATGAAACTGCTTTGTAGTTTGATGAAATAGTCTCAGCCTTGCTGACAGAGGAGATGAGATGGAAAAATATGGACAACCAGAATGGTGATGCCTCGTCTGTACGAGGAAGGTCCCAGAATAGAAACAAAAATAAGTCATCGAGTGGAAGATCTAAATCTCTAGGAAAACCTACAAAGGTGGTGTGCTAGAAATGCGGAAAGGAAGGGCACTTCAGAAGGGAGTGTAAATCTAAATCTCCTGATAAAGGAAAGGGATCTGATGATTCTCCTTCTGCAGAGGTGAAAACCACCTCAGATGAAGGTGGGGATGTGTACTTGGCTTCTTCAAGTACACATGTAGATCATGAGGCATGGTTAATTGACTCAGGTGCATCCTTTCACTTCACTCCCCATAGAGAGTGGTTCTGCGAGTAT
>APFE030422994.1:27928-42502 GCA_000404065.3 Pinus taeda | reverse complement strand
TGATTCTTCCTCCTTTAGTTCAAACTCTATCTTCACAGGTTCCTTTGGTTGGACTTCATGTTTAATAACATCTTTCACCTCTCTGAACATCACATCTCGATTGTACACAACCTTCCTTTTTATTGGGTTCCAAAGCTTATAACCCTTTAAACCATCCTTATACCCAATAAAGATGCACTTTTCAGATTTACTATCCAACTTGGTTCGTTTCTCCTTTGGAACATGTACATATGAATCACATCCAAATACCCTGAGATGTGAAAGAGAGGGTTTCTTACCAGTCCATAGCTCTTGTGGATTCTTATCCTCCAACGTTGATGAAGGTGATTTGTTGACTAGGTAACATGCTATCTCCACCGCCTCTGCCAGAATTCCTGTCCTAACCTGACACCACTGAGCATGCTTCTTGCCCTTTCCATCAACGTCTTGTTCATTATTTTTGCAACTCCATTTTGCTGAGGTGTATATGGAGTAGTCTTATGCCGTGCTATACCACACTTCTTACATAATTCTTCAAATTCCTTACTGCAAAAGTCTCCACCGTTATTTGTCGTCAACACCTTTATCTTCTTCTCTGTCTGATTTTCCACGAGAGCCTTAAATTTTTTAAAATTGTCAAAGACTTCAGATTTCTTCCCAAGGAAATATATCCATGTATTCCTTGAGAAGTCATCCATAAATGATACATAGTACACAGACTTACCCAGTGATGGAACCTTCACAAGTTTAAGCACATCACTGTGCACAAGCTCTAATATCTGTTTCGCCCTCTTACCACTAGAGGGGAAACTCACCCGATTCTGCTTCCCATATACACAATTTTTACAGAAATCAAAGTCCAGAGAGCTATTACTCATACCTTCTACCATACCTTTATCATGAAGTATTCGAAGGCCCTTCTCTCCAATATGTCCAAGCCTTTGATGCCACAACATGGTCTTCTCTCTAGAGACCACTAGATTTTCTGCTCCACTTTCAAGAACCATAGAACTATTGCACCCACCAACAACAGTGCTACCTTGCAGCTTGTACAGAGTTCCAATTCGAACTCCCAGCATCAATACCAGTGCTCCCCAAACCATCTTGCAGGTATCCTTCTCGAACACTATTTTTACACTTGCATCATCTAGCTTTCTTAGAGAAATCAAATTTCTGGTCAATGCAGGAATATGCAAAACACCTGAAAGTGTTCTAACCCTTCCACCTTGCGACTTCAACTTTACTTTTCCACGACCAACGATTCTAGCCTTGCTGTCATCCCCCAAAAAGACATCACCACCATCGTATTTCTCATACTCGCAAAACCACTCTCTATGGGGAATGAAGTGAAAGGATGCAGCTGAGTCAATCAACGATGTGTCATGATCTACATGTGTACTTGAAGAAGTCAAGTACACATCCCCACCTTCATTTGAGGTGGTTTTCACCTCTATAGAAGGAGCATCATTAGAACCCTTTCCTTTATCAGGAGCTTTAGACTTATAGTCCCTTTTGAAGTGCCATTCCTTTCTGCATTTCCAGCACACCACCTTTACAGGTTTTCCTGCAGATTTAGATCTCCCTCTAGATTTATATCTCCCACTCGATGACTTATTTTTGTTTCTGTTTTGGGACTGTCCTTGTACAGACAAGGCATCACCATTATGGCTCCCCATATTTTTCCGTCTCATCTCCCCCGTCAGCAAGGATGAGACTATTTCATCAAAATGCAAGGTAGTTGCATTGCTACCTATTGCAATAACTAGACTATCCCACGAATTTGGTAGAGAACACAACAAACTGATGCACTTATCTTCATCTGAAATTTCAATATCAGCATATGCTAATTGACTTACCACAGTATTAAATGCGTTCAGATGCTTTGTCACTGAGTCTTCTTCTTTCATCCTTAGGTTATACAACTTTTTCCGCAAGAACCGTTTATTCACCAGAGACTTAGATTGGTACAAAGTCCCTAACTTGTCCCACAAAGCCTTCACCGTAGCTTCCCCTGATACATTAAGCAATACTGAATCTGAGACACACAATCTTATTGTGCTATTTGCCTTTCGATCCAACTTCTTCCATTCTTTATCGAACACTCCTGTTGGTTTAGTACCTGGATCTACCGCGATCCACTGATCCTTATCCATTGACAGATCCTCCATCTTGAGTTTCCACAACTCAAAAATCTGACCATCAAATTTCTCGATCTTTATATTTCCACTGCTCACCATCTTCTTTCACCACCAGAATCGATCTCGTAGATCTCCCACTGAACAGGGTCTACCACATGCCCGAGAAAAACTCCTCAGCAACAAAGGTGTCCCCTTGAAGCCAAAAAAACTCTGATACCAAATGTAGGTTTTAACCTTGTACAAAAATTACCTGCATACGAATTCTAAAACATAGAAAATAAGAAATGTGAGAGATAACACATAAAACACATATACATAGAGATTTTCCCCTATATCCCAAAACCAGGACTACCAGCTTGATTTTTTCATTATATTCCTTTCAATGTTATAATACATATTTATACATGTCGAAGCATCCAATACCATGGACCGAAAACCATCACGTCCAAAACCATGGATTGAAAACCATAAGTAGGTTCGCCCAACCTAATATAGGGTCCAAAATTTATTTTCGCAGGGCACTGCCCCAGACCCTGTAGAGGGGGGCTACCCAGCCCCCTCAAACCCCCCAAATAGGGGGGACTGCCGCCCCCCCTCTAACCCCCTGAATAGGGGTGGGGTGCTGCCGCCCCCCCTCTAACCCCCCGGTTCACTACGTAGGTTAGTCATGGAAAGAATATAAGACAACCCAACAATGGACACAAAATTAAAGAGTTCTATAACATTCCATCCACATACCAATGGGAAAACAAATGTAATCAATAGGATTTTGGTGCAGCCTTTGAGAGGTTACAATTAGAAGCATCCAGAAACTAAGGATAAAAATGTGGTTTGTATACACTAGTCTGATAATAAAGCAATCCACACTCCTATAGGTAAATCCGCACTTGAAACTTGTTTTGGATATTTTTCACCTTCACCCTTAGATATAATATATGTTTAAAAAAGAGGAATGGGGGAGGGTGTCATAGGAGATATTGCATTAAGAGACAATTTTATTTTTTCTTTTGAAAATATTAGGTAGATCCATTTGTAAGTACACGAGGCACTAAAAATTCATAGGAAAAAAGTAAGTCTAGGTATATCAATACATAACAGAGAAATAATTTAAAGTAGGAGACAAAGTACAGTTACAATTGAACAAGGAAAGACTACAAGGTCGCGGTCAGAAGATAAATGCTTTATGGTATGGTCGATTCAAGATATTATAAAGGATGAGAAATAATGCCTATATACTTAGTATACCTCCATAAATGCACACTTACTCAATCATGAATGTGGAAGATCTCAAACTCTACAAGCCTTCCTTATTGGATCTTCCATGAGAGGTACTAACTTCATAAAGAACTTAACCCTAGATCCTTAGGTAGAGTTGACAAAGAATACAATTTTACAAAATAGGTTTAGAACTAAGATATAGGGGCATCATGACCTTTGGAAACTTGGTTTTAAAGGAAAAATTCCAAGAAAAGCTAAATAGTACTCTAAGGAGATGGTAGAAGAAAATTTTCCTCATCTCATTTAGTAAAGTTTTTTAGGACAAAAATCCTCCAAAAATGGGGAATTATGATTTATATTAGATCATTATATTATTTTTCATCTATATTGATGATTTTGGAATTTAAAATTTTTAATGAATAAACTTGTAGGCTTGTTTTAGTGACAATCCCAATTTCGTAAATTGGGGGAAAATTGGATCCATTTTGAGGTCTTAAATGAAATATTTTTTTGGTCCCAAACAAACTTTGGATCGTTATTCCATATTATAAACACTAACATCTTTCCAATGATGTAATAATCACCTCATTGGAAGCTCGTATGAGAAAGTTATGCCTCCCACAAGTTGACCTACCTAGCACACCACCATGCTACAAGTGGGTGCCATGTCAACCCCCTTACTTACACATGTGGGGCTATCCACAAGTGGAGTTCAAATAATAATCTAGAAGATTCTAACTCATAAATATAGTTGAGGGTTTAGGGAGTCAAGCCTTACCCCTAGATGGCTATTGGGTTATGTTAAATACCGAGCCATTAGGAGGAGTAAGGGTTCCATTATATACAATTGTATTTTGTTCCATGGTTGAGAAAAAAAACTAGGAGTGGGAAGTTGGAGAGAAAAATAGAGGGGATTTGTTTTTATAGTAGCCTTACAAGCCATAGGTCTTAGGTAAATCCATAGAGAGTATCTTTTCTTTGTGCTTTCACATTTTCTATACTTGAGAAAAAAGAGTAGAGTAGCCTCACCTTCTAGCTGGGTTTTCTCCTGTAAGGGTTTCCCCTAGAAAACATTTGTGTATATTGTGGATTGTGTATGTATTTATCTATATTTTTCTATTTCTTTCATTTCAACTAATTTAATAAAATAACTAGAAAATTAGCTAATTAAAGAAACTAGAATCTAAGGAAAATTAACACTAAATATTTCAATAATTTTTATCAGATGTGTTGTGATGAAATTTTCCAATGGAATATCCATGACAACTTACAAATAAAATAGTGATTATATATGTTATATTTTTGCATAAGAAATGCCATAACAAAAAAAGACCCTTTACATGTAATTGCAAATTTTTGTTTTTAAGTATTAATAGTTTGTATAATATTAATGTATCCAACCTTTGAGTGATGAAATATGCTACTATATGTATGGGAGCTTGAATAATATATTTTGATCAATGAGTTATCTATAATAAAACCATCTCTTACCCATAAAAAATAATGCATGATAAAACACTTTCTTATGCTAAAAACATCAATCCATGGTAAAAATATAAAATGGAAATTTAGGTAAGATTGAAACTTCATGCAAATCGGTGATAATAATATTTAATGTATAGTTTAATTGATAAAATTTGATATCTTCACTCCTTACCTTTCCTAAATAATTGTTAAATAACTATTACATATGCATTTTATGACTTTAAATTACACAATTGCGTAGCTTTACCATTTTATCCATCCCTACTTGTAAGATCCTCCATATCATGTACTTGTCCATGAGATGGACTATTACTTGAAATATTTCTATCCCTACTTGAAAATACAATTTTGGTAGATAAAGGGATATTCTTACTAAATACTATGGGGGATTGAAATTCATAAATATTGTTTATCCCTTTTATCTACTCTTGCATAGCATAGGGCATTGGTGCCACCACCTTCTCTGTGCCTAAACAAGGACCACTTTCTCCATATTTGAGCAAGAATTTATTCCACCTCCTTTCAAATTTGGTAATCCTTTTTATTTTGTTATAGATTATAGTAACCATTTGCAGACTCAAATTTTAATGGAATAGGAGATGTATCGCTTCATGTATTGGAATCCACACCATATTTCTAAACCGACTGTGTAATCCTTGGCTAGGAAACCATATAAATGGTATCTTTCACGATGGAAATATATACCAACATAGTCCATAGGTTGATAATGTTTAATATACTTCCTTTCCAACACTATCTCATATTTGAACTCATCATTGAGGTCAATCATGGTTATAATGCAATTTATAGTGCATGTGTATGCAATTTGAAAACTGTAGTTTTATTCTTTAAAAGACTCAATATTATTAAAAATTGGCCTAAAAACATCTAATAACCAAAAATATAATAGGCGTTGTAAGAATTTCACCCAAATAAGTTGTACATGAAGCCTCTCCATTTGTAATTCAAAAAAAGGCTCTATCTCTTTAGGTTTAATGGCCTTTAGCCCCATCACAAGTGAGATCCTAAGGTCCTAAGGGAATCCAATTAGTATTAAATATGAATACTAATCAAAATCAAATTAGTGTGTGATAAACAATGACATTTTCAAGCATTAGTTTCCACATTTCTACCATCCATTGCCCAATCATCTTCTTTTTAAATTATTTTCCAAAGAAATGATAAACCAAGAACTAGATCATGGGTTCTACGACTTGGCATATGTGTATATCTCCCCCTAGTTCAAGTCACTAATCCATTTTCTTACAATAGTAATGCTAATGTTTTTCAGTACCAAGATACACACATGATCTTCCTTTCCATTTTTGCAACTCCTCTTCCCCATGTCACTAGTGGTTTTCTTCCCACCTCCCTCTACTTTGACATTTACTTTATCACTTTCCTCCCATTATACTACTGAAACACATAATATATTTATACACCGAATGTTCCTTTGGTAGCCTTAAACTGTGGTTTAATTCCCCATCTCCGATAGCATGCAAAGGTGTAGTTGCATGCCAAGTCCACTTCGAGCTAGAAGAACCTCTCATCCTTCCACTAAACTTGTCAATTGGATGTAATCTTGAGTTATTTATCAACCCTTTACTCTAAGTAAAAATAAGTATAGAAAAAAAAAAAAAACAAACTATGTGTTCTTACTATTATTAACTTTATAAAATACTTTGGAAGCAAGACCTAAGGTTGTATTTACACACCTCTTTCCCCATGATAAAACACTATATTAGAATGTACTAGGGCTTTTCATGGAGAATGTACTTTATTAAATATTACTCAATATTCCAAAGGATATTCCAAGTAGTCCTTGAACTCCTCATCCAACCCCATATTTAGAGATTAGATTGCACTCTAGAGTCCTAGACATTAAATCTACAAAACCTAAGTGCCCCCCCCGCCTTCCCCACACCCTTAATATGGATACAATTAGGGAAGGAAGATATAATTTATATGTGTGTACAACAAAGAGAATACATTACATGACAAAATCATTTTATCTTATTGAATATATTATAACATCTATGATTATTATTTTACCCATCTAGAGAATCTAACTCCTTGATACCCTAGACTAATTAGGAAGATCAATGTTTGCATAAAAAATTATTATTGGAAAATGATCTATTTCTTTATATACCTTGCCTCTAGATATACCAGAAATTAATGATAAACCTACAATGTATTTCCCCTAGATCATATGCATTGACCTCTTCTTATTAAAGATAACACAAAAATGACTATAAGTCATACCTTTCTCCTTCACTAGTTGGTGTTGTTTCAACTAGATACATTGCAATAGATCTTTCTTTAACTGTAGAGATCCTTCTCCCTCTACGAATCCATATATCATATACACATAAAAACCAAACAAAGAAACTTGTTTCTCTCATAAAGAGATGTTAGTGCACAAATATAGATATAACCATAAACATGAAATAACATTCAAATCCAAACATTTAACACTAAGACTTGGGGAGAACATCATGGAATTATATTAATAAAATGAAGTTACCTTTAGTGTATGGTTTCTCTTTCCTAATCACCTTGGATCTTATTCCTCCTTGACTTACTAGCTCTGGTTGATATCTCCACAACACTACATGGAGGCATTTCTAGGAAATTCACTAGCATAACGATGTTATCTATGTCTCTCTATTTCCCTCCCCCTCTGGAAGGGTCTCATTATATAAGCTTCTAATAGATTTGGGAGGATGAATCTGGACACTTACGACCGAGATAAGTTAGGCTTGATTGCATGTGAATTGGGTGGATACAAGTCACGGATAAACTTGATGGATTGTGAATAGAAAAAATAGAATTCATGGATGAATTTCATGCTCAATTATGAGCTTTTCCCAACTCACAATGAAATTTCTTCTCAATTACAAGCTTTTCTCAATTATGAAATAATTATTATTTTAGAATTATGAAATTGTGACAAAAGAATTATGATAAATTAATAAATTATGTAATTTCAGCTCTATATCCTATAATAACTCCCCTATAAGACCCATGATGGTAAATAGAAGCATAAAATATGTTCCCTAATGTATGATGTTAGAAGAGAAACAAATGACTAAAATATATTATAGTATGGTGTCTTAAGAAAAGGGTACAAGGAAGGAGTCGAGATCCAAGGGACTAATTAAGACTTTCCAAACATCCAATACTCAATCATATATAGATCATCCTAAGGGTGGGCATACCCATGCTTAGTATAAGAGGTAACTGAATATGGCCAAAAAAACTATACATTTTATATCCATGACACGAAATTCTAGTACATTTCCATGAAGGAATAATAGATCCATGCCATCAACAATGAGATCATATCCACTAGCACATATAGTGTGGATTTATGTCATAATATACATTTTTAATACATTAGACACATAGAATAAAGTTGCCCCTAAGTGGTCCTTGAAGTACATAATATGGTACATATTCCATCACATCCTAGGAGGGGTGCCAAATAAGGATGAGATGTCCCCAAGCTGAAAGTCTTTATCCCAACCTTGATGGTACAAACATAAATCATGAAAATAGATAAGTTGATGTTTATCATGGTAGAAACCTCTTTATTACTAATGATTTAGGTATACTATTAACATATGTGAGGTTACTCACCAATGATGACAATTTACCCCAAGCTACATAGAAAAATCCATTAAGTGTTAATAGATGAGTTGATGTTGAACACTCATGGACTCAAATCATGATTAGGGATCAATGAGGAAAACCCACTATTAATTACAATGAATCATGTCAATGAGGACTGCAAGATCTAAGTTACTATTGGTCTTTAGACCCCACTCCTAGATAATGAGTTAACTTTGATAGGAAGAGATCCATCAAAGGAGGGACTTGACGTATCTCTCATTAATTTACATGAGCCTAATCAAGAGATGGTGTGAATAGATGAAGTCACCAAGTACAATAGACATAAGGATGGTTGACACAAAAGGTCAACAAGCACTATAGATGGTCAATTGAGTTTTAGACTCCCCTTGAACATATAGAAGCACAAAACAAAAGTGACTTGGTAGAATTAATTTTTGAGAACCATGTGATATTATGCAACAACATAAGGGACATTAAAGCACACTCCACAATGACTATAAGAGTAACCAATAAAAGGAGTTAAAAGACTCATACGTATGGTATGACCCTAGGAAAGCTATAATCCATCTGTAGGATAATGACAAACATGTGCCATGTTCTATGTAAATGTGAATAATGTTTCCATTTTTGTTTTATATGACTCTAGAAAATTTACTCCCCCACTCTTTCTTTTGTATCTCCTTCATAACTTAACCAACACGAAGGAGAAAACACGTAAACTCAATAATGTCTTCATTTTTCAGTTTTAACGAACTAGAAAAAGAAATAAAAATACACTCGATAGGGTGTCTTTTTCATGAGGTTTATCCAACATAAAAAAGAGGTAAAAGTGTTCTTAAGGAAATGCCTTCTTCATGGTTTAACAAGCTCAAAGAAGATTTAGTAGCGTGCTTCATGTCCTTCCCATTATCTTAACAAGTGAGAGAAATGGAAAAGAGTAAGCTCATCATCTTTCATTTGTTAATGAGCATGAAATGGTTGCAAAGGAAGTTTGTTCAAGGGAAACAATTGGTGTATATGGGAAGCATCTTGTTTTGATCTTATGTAACTTCCTTAAGCATGATGGAGAAAATAGGTTGTCAAGGTAAATCCACTCATTGCAATAGTGTCTCTAAGAAAGGGAAAGTTCACCAAGCGAATGCTTATAACGATGGCCAAGGGTCAAATTTGTTTCTAAGATAGTAAGAAAAGCAAGGGAAAACAAAAACTGAGAAGTGTGCACAAGACAATTGTAGTAATAAGCATTAGTGATCACAAATTAACATAAAAATGATTAGGATCCTTTGTACGATATGACCATATGCAAGTAGAAGAGAGAAAACATAGCTCAATTCATGTCATGGAGGGTATAAAGGAGGAATCTTAGGCCTATTAAAATATGCAACATGGACACCAAAATGGAAAGCAGGTGATATTATAGGGCATCCATAAAGAGGGAGGCTCTATGACATAATTTACAATGTACAATAAAGAGAGGCTAATGTTGTAACCCGCTGTATTGTACCTAAGGTGAAGTGAAAATGACATAGATGGTAAATAATTCAAGGTATAATTAGTAAAGCACATCCCTATATGTCGAGGTCTAGAAAACAAGCCTAAGATCTAGTGGATGATTTAGTAAAAACACCACCCTATCCTATAAAAACCATCCAGAAAGACTAGACCCATGGTTAAATCACATAATGAAAGAAATAAAACATGGATTACATAAAAACAAGATGATGTTTTTGTTTGTTTGTTTGTACTTCATAATTTTTTTTCTATAAGCTACTATCTATATCAAGTTCAATTTTTACTTATGATTTCAAATGTTTTGATTCAAAATCCATGTTTTATGGACATGCATGCTTGTATAAATGCTCAATTATTGTGACAAATGGCAACATAGCTAGAGGAATAACATATGTAACCTCTTGGTCTGTTAGGGTCCAACCCTAACCCCCGTATTTATGTAATAGGGTTGAGTCATAGTTATAGTTAGTTAAAGAGTCAATAAAGCCCATATTAATAATTGTAAGTGGTTGAATCACATTTAAAGAAGGGACCACAGTTAGTTGCAAATGGGCCATAGTATTAGATAGATGGTCTTAATAAGAACCATGGTATTGACCCATGGTATTGCATGTATGAATCCTATGTAAAGGATAGAGACTCCCCATTGAGGAGTGTCGCGTCTTAATTTGTAATTGAGCCCAGCTCTATTGGAGGTTACCCCCTTGAAGAGGCAAGTGAACATTGCTTTCCTTTCTGAATAATAAAATACATGCTGGTATTTCTCATTGTCATGTGTTTTGGATATATTTCTTCACATATTTGGTATTCTGGTAACTTCTTGCAGGTCAAGAGCATAACAAGTGGTATCAGAGGACTTGCTAGGGCTGGTGGGATCTCCATTTTTAGCAGTTTTTTTTTTGGCCAGAGACATGTTCCAACATCTTTAAACCATGGGATCTGTTGTTGAGGGCATACACCTGCGGATTTGGGGAGGCATGCACGCAGGAAATACAAGAGGTGGTCACGCTTTTTGGACTCCCTTGTAACCCCTGTGGGTACCCCTTTGAGTAGTAGCGCATTAGATAGAATCGCGCATGGACTATCTTCCAAGTACCCTCTAGGTATATCGGAAGCCCCTTAGGCTCACCTGAAACCTCGCCATAGATAAATCGTCGGCCGTATTGCTGCTACAGTACACCGAGAGCAACACTCGGGGAGATTACTCACGTGTATGATAGGGTAGTCGGGTAGTATGGGTAAGGGTACGGTTGATCCTTCTTAGTTAGTGCCCTGAAAGATTGGGCCGAGTACTACTATTGGACCCTTATGTATATTGCGATTTGTAGCACCTGACACTCCTTGAGACCATAGTTCCCTTGTCTCTCTCTAGATTGGACATCATCTTTTCTAGATCAGATCTAGTAGGTTGGGTTTTTTCGTAGCCACAACAATCGGATCCACCATTCAGATCTAGCAGCGGGGGTTGGATCACTGCTACATTTCTAGTCATACTCTGCAGTTGAGGGTTTCACCGACAGATATAAATATTTGTGCAGGGGGGCTTGTGGCTCCTATATGTTTGCATGATTCTCGCAGGACATTGGGTAGAATTAACTTTTCTGGGAATCAGCTACTGCAATATTCCTAAGCAAGGAGTAAAACTCCTTTCAAGTCTAAGACCCTGCCGAGATGCTTATAGGAGACTTAGCCCATAAGAATCAGGTCGACAAGCTGAGCAAGGTGGTACCATTCACTTGTTAGCATAAAAATTTCGGGTGGTCCCAATTTTTTTTTCATAGTAACGACAAGTGCACCAGATCTGTGCATGGTACAAACCAAAGCTCAAGCTATGGCCAATGAGAAGATAGACACCCTTGAACAAAAGTTGGAGGAATTAACAAAGTAGATCCAGTCCTTAAATGACACAATCACAAAGGGCAAGTCGGGGGTACAATCAAAGGCATATGCTTTTAATGAAAACCATGAAGGCGAATCTAGCCATTTTCTTCACTTCTATGGAAACCACCAACAGTCCCAACCTCGACCACCCAAGCTGGACATTTATAAATTTGATGGCTCGCATCCGGCCATATAGCTATCACAAATGGAGCAATATTTCACATTGAATCACATCAGAGATGATGAGACTAAGCTAAGTGTGGGAAGCTTGTACTTGGACCAAGAAAGGTGGAAATGGTGGCAGTGGCATCAACGATGCTATGTAAGACCAATGACTTGGTAGATATTCTCAAAAGCCCTTTCTGATCGCTTTGACCATGAATCTAACTTTTTGGGTCGTCTTACTAAGCTCTCATAGACAGGCACAATGCAGGAATATATTAAAGCCTTTGAAGAATTAGCCTTCCGTACAAGAGGTCTAGCAGATGAATTCTACTTGGAATGTTTTATCAGTGGTCTCAAAGATGCCATACAAGCCCACGTCTGGATGGACCACTGAGTCACATGGCTGGCAGCTTGCACGATAGCTCGTGAAGTAGAACGTGCATTAATAGCCCAGGCGACTCATCCAAATTTCATAGACAAGGGATGCCCCACCTAGGCTTCGAGCACTACCCAAATAGTTCAAGTTCAAAAGGTATCACCAGTGGAAATGGCGGAAAGAAGAAAGCAAGGATTGTGTTACTATTGTGATGAGAAATACTCCCCGGGGCATATATGCAAGGAACCCAAATTATTTCAAATTGATGCTACTAGTCACAGTTCATCTGAGGAAGCCCCACCATTTGAGGGACCAGAGGAGGAAGAGGAGGACAAATAGCTAGACAATGAGCTTCTAGCTACACCAGAAGAACCAGTTGTCTCACTCCATGCTTTGGTAGGAATTTCTTCTCCCCAAACTCTCAAAATCAGAGGTTTTATTAAACATCACCCTGTAGTAATCTTGATTGATAGTGGCAGTACGCATAACTTTATCCATCAAAGAGTCGCCGAAGTAGTGCATTGTTTTGTCAGAATAGTCTCTAATTTCCAGGTCTAGATTGCTGATGGGGGGACAATGAAATGTGAAGCTTGTTGTGAAAATTTCAAACTTCAGATGGGGGATTATCACCTAAAGACCCACATGTTTGCCATCAACATGGGTGGGTGTGACATTGTCTTGGGTGCTGAATGGCTCCACTCACTCAGCCCAATCACAATCAATTTCTAGGAGTTATATATGAGCTTTAAGTAGAATGACCACACGCATACCCTCCGCGGACTCTAGGCAGGTGCTCCTTCTATCATCAGCTCGCATAGGATGGAAAAGTTGTTAAAAAGGGCCACCATGGAGTTATAGCCCAATTTAATGCCATCCAAGCCTTCGAGCCCACTTCTTTTCATATTCATCCTGAGATGCAATAGGTCTTAAACAATAATCGGCAGGTCTTTGACAAGCCTCATGAGCTTCCACCCTCAAGAGGGGAGCATGATCATAGCATTACTTTGGTCCCAAGGGCACAACCACCAAATGTGCGGCCATATAGATATCCTTTCACCCAAAAGAATGAAATTGAAAAAATCATCAGGGAACTCCTGGAAGTTGGTGTCATTCATCCTAGCATTAGTCCTTATTCATCACCTGTGGTCATGGTGCGCAAGAAATATGGGGAATGGCGTATGTGTCCAGACTTCAAGGCCCTCAACAAGTTGACGGTCAAAGATAAATTTCCCATCCCGGTTGTTGATGATTTGTTGGATGAACTAAATGGGGCTCAATTCTTTACTAATCTCAACCTTTGCTCGGGCTATCACCAAATTCGCATGAAAGAAGTAGACATTCCAAAAACTGCTTTTCGAAATCATGAAGGCCATTATGAATTCCTAGTCATGCCATTTGGTCTCTGCAATGCCCCATCTACTTTTCAAAGCCTCATGAATCACATGCTCAAACCATATCTCAAAAAATTTGTCCTTGTTTTCTTTGATGACATCCTCATTTACAGCCTCACTTGGGAAAAACATCTTCAGCATGTAAACCTGCTCTTGCAACTACTCCGGAAGCATAAATTATTTGTCAAATTGTCCAAGTGCTCTTTTGGCATGAAAGAAGTTGAGTATTTGGGCCACACTATGGGGAATGAAGGTGTCAAGGTGGATCCCAAAAAGATCTAGGCAATGCAGGATTGGCCTCAACCAAAGACCTTGAAGAGTTTGAGGGGATTTTTGGGTCTCACCGGCTACTATCGCAAATTTGTTCGTAATTATAGTCGCATTTCTAGACCCCTCACTCACCTTCTCAAGAAAAATTCATTCCTCTGGAATGATGAAGCACAATAGGAATTTGTAGCTCTCAAACATGCCATGTGTTCCACTCCCATATTGGCACTACCCGACTTCACCAAATATTTTGTGATTGAATGTGATGCTTCAGGTAAAGGTATTGGGGTTGTCTTAATGCAGGAAGGTCGACCCTTGGTCTTTAGTAGCCAACAACTAAGTGGGAAAAATTTGGGACAATTTACCTATGAGAAGGAGATGATGGCCATCTTACATGCAGTGGATACTTGGCAACTGTTGGGTTGTGTTATATTCTTTCCACGACTAGCCCACGTAGTTAGCCAGGGGGTTAGAAGGGGGTAGAGCTCCCCTTTGTTGCGTCGATTGCGTAGCAGGGGGGGGGGGG
>APFE030422994.1:0-23203 GCA_000404065.3 Pinus taeda | reverse complement strand
CTCTGGAAAGAGGCCATGGTTGATGAAATGGTATCTTTGCACAAAAATGAGGCTTGGGATCTGGTGGAGTTGCCGACAGGGAGGAAACCCATTGGCAGCAAATGGGTGTTCAAGAAGAAGACAAATGTAGAAAGAAAGGTGGAGAAATACAAAGCTCAGTTGGTAGCAAAAGGTTATTCCCAGGTGCCGAGAATTGATTTTGGTGATATTTTTTCTCCTGTTGCCAAGGTAATTTTTATTAGATTACTTTTATTTGTTGTTGCTGCTTTTGATTTTGAGGTAGAACAGATGGATTTGAAGACATCATTTCTTCATGGGGATATGGAAGAGGAAATATACATGAAGATCCCTGAAGGCTTGGTGGTTAAGGGTAAGAAAGAACTGGTATGAAAGTTAAAGAAGTGTCTGTATGGGTTAAAATAGTCACTAAGGATGTGGTATCAAAAATTTAATACATTTATACGGGGACTTGGCTTCACCAGAAGCAAAGCAGATCACAGTGTGTATTTTAAACTAATTGGTGACTGTGTTATTTATCTAGTCTTGTATGTGGATGATATGTTGTTGGTTGGAAATGAAAAAGAAATTATCAAGGATTTAAAGACCCAATTATCCTCCAAATTCGACATGAAAGATCTTGGTGCTACAAACTATATTTTGGGCATGGAAATTAAAAGAGATCGGGAAAATAGGAAGCTCTGGTTAAACTAGAGGAAGTATGTCGAGACAATACTGCAGAGGATTAATATGCAGAATAGTAAACCGGTGAAGGTTCATATTCTTGTAGGTGTGAGGCTATCTACTGAACAGTGCCCCAAGACACAAGAAGAGGAAGAGGACATGTCCCTTGTTCCATATGCAAGTGCAGTCGGTAGCCTGATGTATGAAATGGTCTGTACTAGACCAAACATTGCACATGCAGTGGGAGTATTGAGCAGGTTTATGTCAAAACCAGGGAAGGAGCACTGGACAACAATGAAGCGGGTTTTTAGGTATTTGCGTGGCACAAGTGATTATGGTTTGTGCTACCAAGGAAGACTAGGATTGGATAGAATGTTGGATATTCGTGGCTTTGTTGATGCAGACTGGGTTTGAGATCTAGATCATAGAAGATCTACAAGTGGGTATGTGTTTAACCTATTTGGAGGTGCAGTCAGTTGGATGAGTAAGAAACAAACTGTAGTGGCACTATCAACTATAGAGGCAGAATACATGGCAGCCACTCATGCAAGCAAGGAAGTAGTTTGGTTGCAGAGATTGTGTTCAAGTATGGGGTTAGTACAGGGAGCTATAAGGATAGACTGTGAGAGCCAAAGTGTAATTTTCTTGGCAAAGAACCCCGCATATCATTCAAAGACAAAGCACATTAATGTTCAATATCACTTTGTGAGGGATACGATAGAAGACAAAAAGGTGTTGCTGGTAAAGGTGGACACTTTGAAGAATATTGCAGACGCATTAACAAAATCTGTGAGCTCTGAGAAGTTATCTTGGTGTAGAGAGACAATGGGCATTTTAGGGTTGGAAAAATGACTAAGCTCTCTTGTCACCCCCTGTGGAAAGAAAACAACAAGTGGGAGAATATTGGGTTGTGTTATATTCTTTCCACGACTAGCCCACATAGTTAGCTGGGGGGTTAGAGGGGGGTGGAGCTCCCCTTCGTTGCACCAATTTATGTAGGAGGGGGGGGGGGCGGTGTCACAGGGGGCTTTTGAGCATACTCGAACCCCACTTTATGGGGTTTGGGGCAGCGCCCTGGGAAATTTTGGTTTTGGACCCTATGTTAGGATGGGCAGACCCACCTATGGTTTTGTGCATGATTTTTGCACATGTTTTTGGACGTGATGGTTTTCGGTCCATGGTATTGGATGCGATGGTTTTCAGTCCATGGTATTGGATGCTTCATCATGTATAAATATGTATTATAACATTGAAAGGAACGTAATGAAAAATCAAGCTAGTAGTCCCAGTTTTGGGATCCAGGGGAAAATCTCTTGTATATGTATTTTATGTGTTATGCTCTCGCATTGTTTATTTTATGTGTTTTAGAATTCGTATGCAGGTAATTTATGTACAGGGTTAAAAGCTATAGTGACCATACTTATTGGGGTGGTGTTTCCAAATCTGCACAGACCATCAAAGCCTTAAATATTTTTGGAGCAACACCTATCCTCACCACAACAAAATAAATGGCTAGTCAAAATGTTGGGATATGATTATGAGATAATTTACAAGATAGGGGGAAAAAATGTTGTAGCAGACGCTTTATCACGTCAATTTGAGGAGGAAAGCACCCTGCTAGCAGTCTCTCTTCCCATTCCAGAGTGGATTGAAGAGGCTCACAAGGAATGGTTTTCACATCCTTCGCTCTCCCAACTCATTAATAAATTGCAGGCAGATCCAAATTCCACAACGGGCTACTCTTGGCAGGATGAGATTCTTCGATCCAAGGACAAAGTAGTGATATCACCAACATTCACCCTCAAAAGTCACATTTTGGCAGAGTTGCACTCATCTCCCATTGCAGGCCATTTAGGCTTTCAGAAGACTTATGCTCGCACTCGACATTCATTCTTTTGGACAAGCATGAAAAAGGACATTCTTATTTTTGTAGCTGAGTGTGATGTGTGTCAGTGCCACAAAGGAGAAAGAGTCAAATCCCCAAGCACCTTACAGCCATTGCCCATCCCTGCCTTGAGTTAAATCCCCAGGCACATTACAGCCATTGCCCATCCTTGCCTCAACCTGGACGGAGGTTTCTATGGATTTCGTTACAGGTCTTTCGAAGTCAGGCAACAAGTCAGTCATCATGGTGGTTGTGGACAGACTTTCTAAGTATGCTCATTTTTGCACCCTACCCAACTCTTTTACACCCGCTTTGGTGGATCAATCCTTCATGGACTAGTTCTTCAAATTGCATGGCATGCCCACTTCCATTGTGTCTGATCATGACCCGATCTTCACCAGTAACTTTTGGCAGGAACTCTTCAGGTTACAATGTACCTAACTTCAACTCAGTACTTCCTATCATCCCCAAACTGATGGTCAAAATAAAGCAGTCAACAAATGTTTGGAGACCTACCTCAGGTGTTTCACTTTAGAAAAGCAACATCTATGGGTATAGTGATTACCTCTAGCCGAATGGTGGTATAATACTAACTATCATGCCACCACCAAGATGACTCCATATGAAGCAGTTTATGGTTAACTCCCCCATTCACCTAATTCTTATATCCAGGGATGCTCTAAGGTACAAGCAGTGGATCAACTCCTACAGAATCGTGCAACCATGCTTGCCCACCTCAAAGAGAATATCCATCAAGCTCAAAATTTTATGAAGCAACAGGCATACCAACATTTTTCAGAGTGCACATTTCGAGAAGGGGATCAAGTATTCTTGAGGCTGCAACCATATAAGCAAACATCACTCAAAGCTAAGGGTTGTCAGAAATTATTTCCAAAATTCTGTAGACCATATCAAATACTTCAGCGCATCGAAGAAGTAGCCTACAAGCTAGCCTTGCCACCCACTACAAAAACTGATCCTATCTTCCACGTCTCATGCCTCAAGAAAGTGGTTGGGAACAATTGCAGAATTCAAACCAGTCTATAGGAATTGGATGAAGAAGGTTCAATCTGGCTCCAACCTGAATAGGTTCTTGACACGCGAGAAAGACACTTGCGCGGCCGCATGATCAAGGAAGTTCTCGTCAAGTGGAAAGACACCTATCTAGAAGATGCGACCTGGGAATTAGCCACTTTTATTTAGCAGTTTCTGCAGCTTCAACCTTGAGGACAAGGCTCTTTTCATGGGGGAGGGCATGTTAGGGTCCAACCCTAACCCCCTTCTTTATAATAGGGTCGATCCATATTTATAGTTAGTTAGAAAGTCAATAAAGCTCATATTTATAATTGTAAGTGGTTGACCCGCATTTAAAGAAGGGACCACAGTTAGTTGCAAATGGGCCATGGTATTAGATATATGGTATTATTAAGAACCATGGTACTGACCCATGGTATTGAATGTATGAATCATATGTAAAGGATAAAGACTCCCCATTGAGGAGCGTCGTGTCTTATTTTGTATTCGAGCCCAGCTCTATTGGAGGTTGCCCCCTCAAAGAGGCAAGTGAACATTACTTTCCTTTCTGAATAATAAAATACATGTTATTATTTCTCATTGTTCTATGTTTTGGGTATATTTCTTCGCATATTTGGTATTTTGGTATCTTCTCGTAGGTCAAGAGCATAACATGGTCTCACCATGAGTATGCCTATGAAAAGCTAAGTATATTTGATTGACAAATGCAAATAAAACACCAAGAATGATAAGCATCAAACCAAAACATCCCTCACACCAATATAAAAATAAATCACATCAAACACCAAACAAAAGGTAAAATACATATGTATAAGGCGTAATGGGGTTTGATAGTGTACATCATGTAGGTCCCATTGCAGTGCATAGGCAAAGGAAACTTATGGATGTGCATACAATCATAGCAATTTTCAACATCATAAAGCACACCATGTTAGGGACATGCCACATGGAGTTGAATTTCCATGTTCTTAAAGGTTGATGATTCCAAGGAAATCCTAGAATCATATCATTATCAAGAACTACCTAAGTAAATAAATAATGAGTGGGATAATGACCTAGTATAGCTCCTTGACAATGGTTATTAAGACAAAATGGAGGTACAATAAAATTTTGAATAGGGGGATTTGGATTGGATAATTCATTGGAAATTTTGGTACTGGAAATCCAAGACTTGACTCGGTCCAAAGCTGAAACTTCATTTGATGACCCAATAATTCCCTTGTCTCAATTCATGATGTTGTTTGTCGATATTATCCATTTATAGGTTAAGGAAAATATAAACATCATGAGGCATATCCTCCCTTGGTTTATCAATTTAATCCATGTCCTCTAATATTCCCTTTTGTGAAAGAAAATTAACATTGAGGGATTCATGTGAAATGGGTGGAGTGATGGCTCATGTGGGAAAAACATCCTAATCATATTCCATATTGGTATGGATATTTTGAGGAGTGTTAGAAGGTGTTGAAAGGACCATTCAAGAGGAAATATCTTATGTTAGAAGTGGAATGTGCTCACCATTAGAGTCTACATGTGAAGGATATGCCACTACCCAAGGGTAAATGGGTTGATGTGATCCAATGGTGATGGAAGATACCATATGCATGGGAGAAATAATATTAGAAGAAATATCAAGTGGTGGAATTATTCCAATTAAAATTGAATTCTTGAATATACCTACATTGACATTCACATTTCCTAAAGGGTTGTCACCAACAAATGGCATAATAGTTCCCATAGTGGTTGTCCTAGTTGTTGTGGAGTAAGCAAGCTGATCAATTGTAACTATCTTGCCTCCACGGGGAAAGTGAAAAATGTGAGATACTAATGACATGGAAAAAATCATATCATAAAATAAAACTATATCCAAGGACAAAATTTTATTCAAGAGGGGCATTAACTACCCCCCCACATCAACTATGATGGTTTTTCCCCCAAGCTTGATGGAAAATGTAGGGAAAAATCCTTTAGGCAAAAAGATATGGTCATCAAAGGATTGGATTTTTGTGGTTGAATAAACAAGTGCTAGAGATCCAATAGTTTTTCATGATGACAAGGCCATTATACAAATGGAGGATCCTTCATCCACAAGAGTTCAATAAAGATCCATTTTAAGGAAAATAACCAAGATCTGAAAGGTGATCTAATGGGATAACAATTACCTATTTGCATCATTTTCAAATGTTATAAGGTTAGAATATGATGGACCAACCCCTTTGATAGCAATAAATAAGGTTCTTCATTACATAGGACAACTTTGCAAAACCCTTACGCAAACATGGCAAATGGGGCTTGGGATAAATCCTCAACAATAATATGGTTTTGGGGAGCCCTAATTATGGGATTGCGAGTAAAATGAAGGACAATAACCTTAGGTGGGTGAATCAGTATCTCTAAAGGATTATTTGTTTTTGTAGGAGAAGTGGGGATGACTAAGCTCTTAGCAGAAGAACAACCCTGTGGAGTCTCATAGTTTTTTTATCTTGAAGTCAAGTTCATTGCCTCATTGCACATAAGGATGGGTGATGGGCCTCCTTTCATACTCCCCTCCCCTAGGCTGCTGAGAAAATGAGGAAGGTAGTTTGCAACCATTTGTTGTTGTTTTTGGGTAGGGAATGGATTGAAATAGTAGGCTTATGAGTAGAGGGTTGTTTTGTAAAGAAGTGGTGGATCTCATTTGTATGTGGGCACTCATGAGTAAGGTGGTATTCATAACATATTGTGAAATGGAATTTCACTTTTGGTTTCTTGTAATTTGTGCCCCCACCTATTTTTTTTTTTGGGTTTGTTGTGTTTCTTCTTTTTACCACTAGGTTGCTGAATATTCTTTAGTTGCATGGACTACATTTTATGAACCTCAACAATGTGCTCAAGAGACTTAGCTTATTAATAATTGAGTGCTTAAGTTTGAGCATGAGATGTAACGCTTATATTTCCTACTTAACTAGGTAATTGACTCACCTTTCCTATGGATATGGAACCATTCATGACATTAACATGTGGTTATGAATTTGAACAAGGTGGATTAGTCAATGGTCGAGGAGCATTAGGAATGATGTCATACAATGTGCCCAAGTATGAGTATATCAAGTCAATATTCTAGGCATGTAAGATGGTTTACTCCCTCGTAGAAGCCCCAACCATAGTGACATCCTTAGGGATCTGAGGTAACAAGTATTAGGTGAGCCAATATTTAAGTAGTTGATCAAGAATATTGGTCCTAATCAAATGATTATGTGTCCTTCGATCATGAATGTAATCAAGAATGTGGATAGAAGTGTCATGCTTAAATGTAGATAGGATATCAACTGATCTCTTGCCATGAAGGTGTCTAAAAGTGATTCAATAATATATGTGTGAAGGTGGCATTGTCATGGTAGGATGCATAACCTAGTTTGATTTACCACTTGTAGTGTCATCGGTCTGGGTTAAATAGAAGATACACAACTGAATACTATCATCCACTAAGGAGTTGGATGAACACCACAATTGGTATGTGGTAAGGTTCTCTCCTCGCTTTCAATAAAATTTCGGGTCTATCTAAAGGTAACTTAATAGGAATAGGTGGTCATCAAGTTTCTTATTTTTGAGTCTATCGAAGTCTATAAAATAAAGTGAAGAAAGAGATGGAAGCTGGTTCTAATAAGATATTTGTAGAGGTATAAGCGGGCTTCCAAATTGACCTTGTAAACCCCCCAAGCATAGATTATGGAAGACGACATAAGATTGAAGGGATTAGTCTTCCCAAGGTCGATACCTTAGACCAAATGAAGTTGTAAAATGGTTATTCCCGCTAGGGACAAAGGAACTCCCAAAAGTGTAATTGAAAATGGGACTATATCCAATTTGAAAAGGATAGCATCCTGGAGTGATAGTGCCCCCATATGTAGGGAAAATGGTACTAACATGGATATTTCCCTTAGACACTTGGCCTCCCCCAAAATCATTTTACTTCCAAGGTAAGGAATTTCTCCTAATGACATGGTACTCTGAGGATTATAGGTTCATTTGAAAACACTACTACCCTAAAGATTACTAGGAACAAGCATAAACTCCCCCTAAAAGACTCCCCAAAAAATATTATCCTAAAATTGACATAGTGATTGTAGGAATAGTTGAACTAGGTGGGAATCACTTGACTCTAGGTCACGATATTTAACTTCCCCCCATACCAAACATGAATAAAGTTGGAGGAAGGGACACTGAAAGACTAGGGAGACTAACCAAGGTTTTGAAAGTGACTGGTGGGATTCCACTGAGAGAGAATGGAGAATAAAAAATATTGGGGGAGAGGATAATAGTACACTAACTAAAGTTATAGAGGAAACCACTAGAAATGCTATAGATATATGGCAAAGAATATCCAATCTTCTCCATGGTCGAAGCACTACTCTTGTTAGCTAGAGGATGAGAGAACATGGAAAAATCTTGATGAAATTTTGTAGCTACCTAAATGAGTACAAGGTCAAGGGGATTTGTCAAAAGTGGATTAACATTGATCAATGTAATCTCATCTATCACTTAAAGTATAACTTATTCTCCCCCCACTGAATAAAAAAAATCCCTCCTACCCACAGTTTGATCAAAGTCCTCCAATGTTAGAGTTATCCTATATCTCGATGGTGGTGGGCCTTTGAGAATGGAAAACAAATCGTTCAACCTTGATGAATATATAAAATTAACTTATTAAAAATAAATTAAAAATCCCTATGGACAACTAGACCCAAACTAAAGAGCACATCCCTAATAAAAACCTAAGAGATAACAATAAGTAAGCCAAATAATATAGGGGTGTTTTGGATATTATCCTGAGATGATTGGGGCCTAAGTCAACCAATAGAGATAACATAAATAATTAGGATAACCTCCATATATCAACCTTGATTGAATTAAGTGACGTTTCTTAAATGAAACCAAGTGTCACCCCCTAGGAGTACTGCCATGGTGATATAACGTTTGTCTCAAGTAACATGACATTTCCCACCATGGTCGTGACCTAGGTAGGTTTCCTAAATAATAGAAACTATGCACCACCTTTCTGCAAATTGATTGATGGAACACATGGGGTCATGACCATATGCATAGGCGTCAAAGCTAAGCCCAAAACCTCTCAATATATTACTTATAGTGAGTTGTATTCCTCTTTAAGAGATCCTTAGATGTGCATGGTACAATGGGCACCATAAAATAATGGAGTTGGCATGTCATTCCATGAGTGCCAATGTGACCTTGCACTTGATTCCTATGTTAGAGGAGCTTTCTGACAACATTTTTGTGTAGGAGTATATTTTACACTATTTAGTAGATCGAGTTTCAATTTTATGGCCTCAAAGAGTGACCTTTCCAATCCTATTTCAAGGCTCTACATTGTATACTATGTAGGTTTTCTATGACAAAAAAAGTCTAAATGGTTTTTATTAGCACTTATATTTCATTTTTTTGTTATTACACAAAGAGAAACAAAGTGAGACTATTGTGATGTTTTACAAGAATCTTGACCAATCCCAAATGTGCACACTACATGCAAGATGCACTTTCTTTTCAATTTGATAAAAACTAGTTAAGGGAAAGGAATATAAATATTTTTCTCTTTCTAAGTGGAGAAATACACAATAAACTCCCTTTATAGTCACTCAACAAATGTAATTCCTCAAATGAAACTATCACAAATTTTTTCATTTCAGTCCAAGATCGCTAAATCTAAAATTGCACCCATAAGCACTAAAAAGCACCAAACTAAGGCTTTGATAAGGGGAGAATTGTGGTAAACAAAGGCACATAAATATAAAAGAAAAGGAAGTTGGAATTTCCAATATAATAAGGGTATCCCAAGAAGCAAAAATCTGTAAAATTTTTATGCAATGAAAGAAAATCCAAACTTACAAAGAGACAAGGCCTATCAAGTTTTTTAGGTTCCTTAAGTTTTCTTAAACAAACAAGAAATGAGTACTAGTCAAGAAAATAGATCGATTTTCAAAAACATGAGATGCTATTTGGATTAGTTATCACCAAAAAAATTGACTCAAACAATATAAAATAAACAAGACAAAATAAAATGAAATGAAAATGTGATCTTATTTTTTAGTTTTATTTTTTTATGTAAAAAAAAATTATAACAAATTTTTGTGAAGGGATTATATTATTGAATCTTATATATATATATATATATATATATATATATATATATATATATATATATATATATATATATATATATATATATATTAATATATATATATAATATAGGAATCGACAATTGGGATGGTCTTGTTACTCGTGTGACATAAGGTCAATTCCAACCATTGCACATAAGACTTCATTTTCATGGCCATTGCCAATTGGTCTGTGCCTCGAGGGCTCTTAGAAATATATAATATTATATATTAAAAATAAATATAATAAAATTTCTCACCCTATGGTTTTGTTTTGATGGGAATTAGAGGTCCCTAGAAATATATATATAGATATATATGTGCAATCATCAAGAAAAATAAAAAATTAGTTGCTTATCAATCATCAATGTCTCCATGATTCAAACACCATTTTAAATATTGTTGTTTTTTTGTTTTTGTTTTTTCTTTGTTTTGTTTTGTTTTTGTTTTTTGTTTTTTTATTTTTAAACCGAGATGAAATTTCAAGTAGAACTCATTTCTATAGTTGTTTCATTCATATTCTGTACATGAAATTACATAATTTGATCGGAAATTTGCAACCTATTTTTTCCTCTTTTTTTTTTTTTAATAAAATTTAAATCAACCTTAGATATAAAGGATTAGGGATGGATCTAGCTAAAAAACAAAGAAGAAGAGATAGGAAACACCAAAAAATACTAAAAACATCAATAAAACCAAGAATATAACATAGAAAAGGATAAATCAAATATTTTTTCCTAGTGGAGTCACTGTTGAAAATGCAACAAGAAAATCCTAGTTTAATTTTGTCCTTGAATTAAATTAGGAATAAAATTGTAGTTCCACATCACATGACAACTTGTATTAGTTAACTAAGTTAATTTGACTTAGTTGGCTCATTTAATTCGATTTAAGGGTCTAACTTGAGTCATGTAGGGTGTCTCCTACATTATAGGAGCCCTGGTTGAGTTAATTTTGAGTTGTAATCAATTAATTTAGTTTAACTAAGTTAAATTCAGTTAAATTATCTTGTTCTAAATTTTGGAGGAACTAGCGAGAGGTCTAGTAGTGTTGTGTGCTTGTATTTATCAACCTGTTAACTGATGATTCACTCATAAATAACTCGTGCATGTCAGATCTGAGAGTTACCCAATTGAGATTAGAGTTAAGGGACAATGTACTATCAGTTGTATAATCATTTGAATTGTATAGGTGTTGCATGTAGTTGAAGAAAGGCCTATGAGGATTGTGCAATTACAATTGAGGAATTTCCCTAATTAATAGGGGGATAATTCCCAAGGAAACAATGCAAGTAAATAGGGATGAGGGAAAGACAAAATTTGGTTAAGTATTGGCCTAGGATTGTCTAGGAAGCCATGAGATAGATAGAGATAGTGCAAAGGTTGCTCGAGCTTAAGCAAAGTATTGTAATCTTCTCATATTTTTTGACTAATGAAATATACATATAGGAGGGTTATTTAGCTGTAGATTTCCCTAGGAAATCATTGTGTAATGTGTCGATTGAATTCTTGTTAGGTGTGAATCCTGATTATCTTCTTTATTCAGAGGTATCATCGCATTGGACCCAAGTTCCTAATGGGGCAGAAATGTCATTCATTTAATCGCCGCCAGGTGGGGGCAACAATGATTTTATGAGCCCCCCCGAAGCTAAAAATAGATGAGAATTTTCCTTGTAAAATATTGTAATTTTGTAGTCAATCTGGGACGTTCTTTAAGCGAATAATATGACGGTAGAAGTTATGTTAATTTAAGGTTTTTTACCTAGAAGGAAACCCTTGGTTTATATGAGGGAATTGTATTGTGAATTTGTATGTGTATTATGAGCGATAAAGAGAGATGATACTGTGTGAGAGCGAAGAGGAAATTACAACGGATCTGATGTAGGTTGAATTTCTTCATTTCACTAAATAATATAAAGGAAGGACTAGATGTTTCTCCATGGACATAGCCCAAATTGTGTGAACCACATATATATGAGTCACTCTTGTTTTATACATTTTCTGTGTTGTGTTTCTGCAATATTTTATGTGTTCCATTGCTCTGTAATGTATATTTTTCTAACAATTATTTCTCTTGTATGATTCATGATTTCACAATTGTTTAATTGTTTCCGCTGATGAGTAGAGTACATTCAAGTATATTGTTTTAGTAAATTACAATGAGAAGTTTGAATCTACAAGGGAATTTCTACATGGTATCAGAGCAGAAATCACTCTAGAAGAGGAGAATACGAGTTTATATTTTGTAGGGGAAATCAAATTTGCAGTATCATTATTCAAAGTCCACAATATGTCATTCTACAGATTGAGAGTCGAATATTCTCTTGAGGGTAGCTCAAACTATATTGATTGAAATGATAGGATGGAGGCAGTGTTGGAAGACAACATGATTAAGGAATTCATAGACAAATATATTACTAAGCCTCCAACAACTGATGCTCAAGATCTGATAGAGTGGAGAAAATGTGTTGCAAAGGTGAGAAGGATTATCCTCGAAGGAGTTGGAGATGAATTGTCTCGAACCTCCATGGTAAGGAGACTCCATATGCAATGTGGAAGGACTTGACAAACGTGTTTCAAAAAAGCAGTGACCACATGAAACTGGCACTAAAGGAAAAGCTCAGTAAAATCAATATTCAAAAGGATGACACAATACCAAAGTACTTGACCAAGTTCACCCAATGTAGGGATGACCTTGGAAGTGTTGGTGTTGTTAGCCTAGCACTTCTAGGCCTTACCAAGAGCTGGCACAACTACCAAGATTGGTAAATGGGAGGGAGAAGCCATTAGAGTGGGAGAATTTGTGGTCTGACTTGGTGCAAGAAGAGATTCAATAGAACACCAGAGATGGATCCTCATCCAAGCATGATGATGAGGAGAACCACGCCTTAGATGGAAAGGTGAAGAAATGGAAAGGGAAGTCATCCCATTCCAAATCAGATTTCAGTCAGGGTGGAAATAAGAAAGACTTGTTGAAGATTAAATGTTTTCATTGTCATGAGTTGGGACACTATTCCATGAAGTGTCCATACAAAAAGGCCGAAAAGGAGCCCTCAGGAGGAGCAGAAGGTGAAGCTCTTGCTTCACAATTCGAGTTGGATTTCACCCTCATCGCTTGCATGGTGACATCTGTGATGGGTAGTGTGTGGTATCTGGATAGTGGAGCCTCATTCCATATGACCGACAAAAAAGAATGCTTGAGTGACTTGGAGGAGAAGGACCTCTAGATGCACATTAAAATGGGAGATGATGGAAGGTATAGCGTGACTAAAATCGATACTGTTACTTTTTAGAGGGAGTCTAGTTCTCCTCTCACATCAAAATATACGTTGAATGTTCTGGGTCTGAAGAAGAATTTGGTTTCAGTTGTTATGTTGGAGGACCATGGCTACAATATGATACTTATAAAAGGAAACACCTTCCTTCATCGCATCGCCTCAGGATGAGTGAAGAGGATCAAGTTTCGGGTGAAGAACCTCTACAAATTGGATGTAGAAGACTTTGTTTCTTTAAGTACAAAAGTAAAGAATGTGAAAAGCTGAGACATCAATGAATTGTGGCATAGAAGATTGGGTTCGTTGCACCAAAAAGCTTTGAAGATCATGCAATAGATTTCTACAAGACTTCCTAAGCGTACACTAGAGCAGAGAGATACATGCAAAGGGTGTAAATTGGGGAAGTACACCAAATCCACCTTTCATGATAAGGATAATTGAGTGCAAGTGATCCTTGAAAGAGTTCACTTAGATGTGTGTGGACCATTCTTGACAGCCTCCATGACCAAGCACATGTATTATATAATATTTGTAGAGGATTTCTCTTGTAAGTGTTGGATTTTCTTCATGAAGAAGAAAGATTATACGTTCTCTAAATTTTGTGAATTTAAATCATTTGTTGAGAAAGGGATTGGTACGAAGGTGAAGCATCTCAGGAGCGATAACAATGCATAATATGCGTGAAATGAATTCAATAAATTATGTGCATCAAAAGGAATTGAACAAGAGTTAATAGCACCATGAGCGATGTTAAATGATCAGGGCCTACCATTGAACTTGTGGGTTGAAGCATGCAATACAACTGTATATGTGCAGAACAAGAGTCGTCATTGGATTCTTAGGATGAGTACACCAGAATTTTTTTTTTCAGGCATGAAATTGGATGTGGCACACTTCAGGATATTTGGTGCATCAACTTACTATCATGTTACCAAGGATGAAAGGAAAAATCTAGAACCAATAGCTGAGTTGGGGATATTTGTGGGGTGCACTGATACACCTCGCGACTATCGAGTGTACCTTCCATCTCACATGATGACATTGGTTCGTAGTTATATGAAGTTCAACGAAAACAAGGCCATGATATATTCCCTTGAGAGGGAGATTCAGTTGCATGGAGAAAAGGAGCTTTTAGCTCCAAAGGAAGAACCTTATGATGATGTGGTTCAGCCACATGCAGAGGAGCAGAGAGTGGAAGCACCCACTTATGTAAGGACTTCGAGAGATGGAAGAAAGTGCACTAGAGAAGCTAATAGGTTGATGCATGATGTTAGAGATAATGTGGGAGCACCCACATCACAATGCAGGCATAGGAGGTCACCAAATTGGTACACTGGCTACATGGCTATAATGAGTGAGAGTGTAGAGATTGAGTCATCCTTATTCGAGGAAACAATGCAGTAACAAGTATGGGTTGATTCCATGGTAGAGGAGTATGACTCCATTATCGGAAATAATGTTTTGGAAGTGGTCCCAAGGCAAGCAGACAAGTTAGTGGTGAGTTCTAAATGACTTTACAAGTTAAAGCAAGTAGCAGATGGGAGTGTGGAGAAACACAAGGCCAAATTCATGACTAGAGGGTTTTGTTATGCGGAGGGAATTTATTAGAAGGAGACCTTTGCTCCAGTAGCAAGGTACTCTTGAATCATATCCATTCTAGCACTTTCAACACAAATGGGATGGAATGTACATGAGATGGATGTGAAGACAACATTCCTCAATGGAGTAATTGAGGAAGATGTGTACATTGAGCAGACAAAAGGATATGAGACATTCAACAGAGAGTTGCATGTGTGCAGAATGAAGCGAGCATTGTATGGATTGAAAAAACCACTTCGTGCTTGGTACACCAGGATTGACAACTATTGGTTGGGCTTCACCAAAATTGTAGCAGATGTAAACCTTTACCATATTGTGGTTGAAGGTAAATTGTTGATTATAGTATTATATGTCAATGATTTAATTCTAATAACTGATGATAAGATGGTAAAATAGTGTAAAGAGGATATTTTAAGAGAATTCAAGATAGACCTGGGGTTCATGCATTATTTCCTTGGTATGGAAGTATGGCAAGGAGATGAGGAACTATTTGTCTCTTAGGGAAAGTATGCCGATGAGATACTAAAGAAGGTCCACATGGAGAGCAAAAAATGCATGGAGACTCCTCTAGTAGGGAATTGGAGGAAGGAAGATGCTACTTCAAGTGAAGTAGTGGAGGCTACTATTTACAGGCAGCTTGTGGGTTCACTTATGTATTTGGTAAACACACGACCAGACATATGTTTTGCAGTTATCCAGCTTAGTCAAGTAATGGTTAAGCCAACCAAACTCTATTAGAAGGCATCTAAACATGTGTTGAGATACCTAAGAGGTGCCACTTAGTTTGGTCTTTGGTACATATAGATAAAGGGAGTGAAGCTGCAAGGCTTCACATATGTAGATTGGGCAGGGAGTCTATCCAATAGGAAGAGCACATCAAAGGGAATCTTCAGTATTGGGTCAGTAGTAGTTTCTTTGTACATTAGGAAGCATAGATCAATTGCGCTCAGTTTGGCAGAAGCATAGTACATGGCTGCTAGTCAAGCAACTTGCAGAGCTATCTGGGTGAAGAAGATCCTTGTTAGGTAATTTGGTCAGCAGATGGATCCTACAGTGATTTACCGTGACAATCAGAGTTGTATCAAACTCTCTGAGAATCTAGTTTTTCAGGATCGGTCCAAGCATATTGACATCCGGTATCACCATCTATGATATTGTGTGTAGAGGAGAATCATGTTGCTGGAGTACATTCCTACAGAGTAACATGATGCATATATTTTGACAAAGGAATTTTCAAGATGAAAATTCGAGTTTCATAGAAGCAGGATCGGGGTAACATATAATCCGTTTCTTATTGAGAGGGAGTGTTTAAAATGCAACAAGAAAATCCTAATTTAATTTTGTCCTTGAATTAAATTAGGAATAAAATCTTAATTCCACATCATATAACAACTTGTATTAGTTAACGAAGTTAATTTGACTTAAGCTGGCTTAGTTAATTTGAGTTGAGGGTTTAACTTGAGTCATGTTGAGTGTCTTCTACATTATAGGACCCCTAGTTGAGTTTATTTTGAGTTGTAATTAATTAATTTAGTTTAACTTAGTTAAATTCAGTTAAACTGGTTCCAACTTTTGGAGGAACTAGTAGGAGGTCTAGTAGTGTGGTGTGCCTACAGTGATCAACCTATTAACTAATGATTCAGTCATAAATAACTCATGCATTTCAGATTTGAGAGTTACCCACTTGAGATTGGAGTTTAGGGACAATGTGATATCAGTTGTATAATCATCTAAATTGTACAGGTGGTGCATGCAGTCAGAGAAAGGCCAATGAGGATTGCACAATTCCAATTGAGGAATTTCCCTAATTAATATGGGGGGATAATTCCCAAGGAAACATCACAAGGAAATAGGGACTTGGGAAAGCAAAAATTTGGTTAAGTATTTTCCTAGGCTTATCTAGGAAGTTGTGAGACATATAGAGATAATGTATAGGTTTCTCGGGCTTGAGAAAAGAATTGTAATCTTCTCATATTTTCTGACTAATGAAATATACAGATAATAGGGGTTTTCATCTATGGCTTTCCCCAAGAAATCATTGTGTAATGTGTTGATTGAATTCTTTCTCTTGTATGCTTCGTGATTTCACTATCATTTAATTGTTTTCGCTGATGAGTAGAGTAGATTCAAGTCTATTGTTTTAGTAAATTACAATTAGCAGTTTGAATCTACAAGGAATTTCTACAGTCACCAATTTTGATTGCATAAAATTTTCTTATTGGAAAAGGAGCTATTTCTCCGTGGATCTTACCCCTAGATCTACTAGAAAGTAATGATAAACCTACAATATATTTCCCATATGTCATATGAGAACACCTCTTCTTTTCCAAGATAACAAGAAAATGACTAGAAGGCACACCTTTCTCCTTCACTAGATGGTGTTGTTTTCAAAAAAAAAATTGTAGTATATTTTTCTCTAACTCTTTAGATCCCATTCATGCTACCAATATCTATGTCCTACACACATCAAAACCAAACAAAGAAAATTATTTTTCTTGCGAAGAGATTCTAGTGAAAAAATATAGATCTAACCATAAACATGACATAACTTTTGAATGCAAACACTTAACAATAAGATTCATGGGAGGGGGAGGGGTTTGTATAATTATATTAATAAATTGAATTTACCTTGGTGTAAGGTCACTCCTTATTGATCACCTTAGCAGTTATTTGTCCTTGAATTACGAGCTATGGTTGGTCTCACCACAACATTGTATGGAGGTGTTCTTAGGGAATTCAACAACATAAGGGTGTCCTCTATCTTTCTATCTCCCCCTCTCCCTAGAAGGGTCTCATTATATAGGTTTCTCATAGCTTTAGAAGGATGAATATGGAAACTTAGGGACAAGAGAAGTTAAGATTGATGGCCTGTGAATTTTGTGGATCCAATTCATGGATAGACTTGATAGCATGTGATCGAAGCAATTGCAGATCGTGCACAAGTTTCATGCTCAATTATGAGCTTTGCCCAAATCACTATGAACTTTTTTCTCAATTATGAAATCATTATTATTTCATAATTATTAAATTGTGACAATTTAATTATGAGAAATTACTCAATTGTGTAATTTCAACCCTATAATATCTGATACCTTCCTCGTAAGACTTTGTTTTCCTTGGAAAAAGCATAATTTTCATTAAAAAGATAAGAAAATTACATGTTGTATGATACTGCAGATATGAACTGCTGTCAGCAAAAAGGGAGTATTGTTTAGAGCTATTATAAACTTTACAAAAACTATTAGGATGCTTATTGATAATAAACTTCTGAGAAGTCCAGTAAGTTTATGAGAATATGAGGTTTGTCCAAAAATATACTGAAAACTGGTAAGTTATATACATAGAAGGAGAAAGTAAAAGAAAAGTTGTTGAATGATCTAGTGATCATTCTGATAGGAACCAATCATGTCCATAAAAAGACGATGATAGTAATTGTAGAAACTGTCAACCCTGTATTCCTGTATCTTCCATTGAACTCTATTTAGCTGCGCTGCCTCTTTGGATAAATGATCAACGATCTCATTCCTTTCCCTATATATATGTGAGCATGCAAATGAATCAAATTGGGATTTTAGAGAAAGGATATCAGTCAGAATATCTCTAAGTGTGTGCAAGTGACAATGATTAACTTCATTTGTCCAGTTAATTATGAGCTGTGAGTCTCCGAATATCTGAAGTTGTTGGCAATTTTGTTCTTTTGCAAAAAGGAGAAGGTATTTTAGACTGCTCAATTCAACATAGTTTTTGGTGCCTCTGCCAAGGCCAACCTTGATTCTATAATACACTATATTATCCATATGCAGCACCACCCCTCCACCACAACCTTTAGCTTGTGCTGAGCTGTCAAAATAACCCCAAGGGGAGTTTATGTCTATGGATTCCTGGGTAATGATCCGAGGGGGTCGGATGTCTTGGTCCTCCAGGAGAAAATTGTATAAAGCCAACAATGAAATACTAGAGGAGTCCAAATCTATTTTAGCATTCTTGAAAATGGATTTGTTCCTGTTAAGCCAGATTTTCCAGCAAATTAACAGTGGAAGGCATCTAGTTTTCTAAGAGTTGGCTTTTATCCACCATATTTGCCAAGCCTCTTCAATATCTCGTCCCGACCAATCAATATGTAGATTTAGTGAAGTGAGGATCCTTTGCCAGAAGGCTTTCGAGATAGAACATGTAAAGAAGAGATGAGAAGTATCTTCCTCCTGCATCCTACACAGACAACATCTAGAAGGCTCATAGTTTGCATGACGCCTCAACATTAGTTCAGTGGGAACCTTGTCTGTTAAAATGCACCACATGAAAAGCCTAGATTTGGGAGGGGCCTTTAATTTCCAGATATGACTCCACCACCAAGAGAAATCACCCGTGTGTCTAGCTTCCATTGTATAAGCATAACCTGATTTGGGGGAGTATCTGCTTTGGGGATCCAATGCCCAGATAAGGACATCTTGATTGTTGTTTATATGCACATTGGCCTCCTCTAATGAGCCTATGAATCTATGCCAATCATCGACCCAAATTGCTGGAATGTTGAGTGTTCTGTGGTCCTTCCAGGTCTGGTTTTGCCACCTGTCCTGAATATCATATGCTATATGTGATGAGTGGGTGATGCCTGAGTCTTGAAGGAAATTGCAAAGAGGATGGGGGAGAATATGGCCATTCCCACATCCACTACGTGCATCCAAACCAATCCTCACTTGAACTCTATTGCCAACTTTCCAAGCCAGACGACGTTTGATCAGAGAGATAGATTGAGATAATGCTTTCCAAAATATGGAGGATCCAACCGTATGAACTGAAGGTCTACGACTCCATTCTAGAACTGAGAGCAGATATATGTACTTATGATAAGTGATTTCCTGCCAAAAACTTTTGGAATTAATAAGTTGCCAGCCTAGTTTTGCAGCCAAAGCCTCAACAAATAAATGCAATTTTTTTATGCTCCAACCCCCCAGTTTTTTGGGTTTGTCAATGCTATCCCAATGGACCTAAGCAAAAGTTCTCCCTAGAATTTATCTACGCCAAAGGAATCGATAGCATAATTATTGAATTATTTTAAAAATTCCTTTGGGAATCCAGGCCAACGACATCCAGTAAACCGAAATAGCTTGTAGGACTGACTTGAGGAGAGTTAGCCTACCTGCTCTAGAAAGCCATCTCTATTGCCAAATATTGATTCTTCTTTCAATCTTGGATATAAGCCAATTCCAATTTTCTATGCGATAACCATTTGGTTTCAATTTGAAACCCAAATATTTAAGACCATCATCCAGATCTTGATGCTCATATTCAAAAAATTGGCTAGCTAATCTTGCTTCATTCAGCTGGAAGGAAACTATGATAATAGTTGATTTTGCAATATTTGGCTACATTCATGTAGCGATACAAAAAAATCTAAAATAGCCTTGAAAGCATATGAGTCTTGAAAAGATCCTTTTAAAAAAAATCAGAACATCATCAACAAATAAAAGATGGGTTATAAAGGACATATCTGAGAGCCTGACTCTAGCCAAAGAGCCTTCCTCTCTGCCTTTTGTTATCAATCTGCTGAAGCCTTCCATGATGAGGAGAAAGAGCAATGGGGAGAGAGGACATCCATGCCTAAGGCCTCATTCCGCATGAAAGAAACCTGAAGCCACTCCATTGATGAGAATACTAAAGGAGATTGAAGTAAGACAACCCATGATCCAATTGATGAAAGCAAAGGGGAAGCCAATGTGAGTGAGAGTTATCTTGAGGTAGGACCAATAGGTACGATCAAATGCTTTGGAAAGATCAATTTTTAGGATGACAATATTTTTATGGAGCTTCTTAATCGAGTGAAGAGCTTCCTAAGCAGTACCAATTACTTCATGGATTTGGCGATGGATGAGAAAGGCAAATTGTTCCTTGGATATCATTCAGGAGAGAAAGGGTTTAATACATAGGGCTATTGTTTTGGATATGATTTTGTAAATGCTATGGAAGAGGGATATGGGTTTGTAATCTTCAAAAGAGGAAGGGTTATCAGGTTTGGGTATAAGGGCCAAGAAAGTCGAGTTGAAGGCCTCCAAAATTCTACTAGACTTTTAGCTTTCTTCAATGGTCTGGATGAGATCATATCCAATTAAATCTAAAACAGAACTGAAGAATTCAACTGGCCACCCATCAGGACCCGGGCTCTTATCCTTATGAAAGCACTTCAGCACAACTTCAAGCTCTTCTCTAGTAACTTGAGATTTTAGTTCCTCAATTTCCTCCGGCTTGATGAATTTGGATAGAACTTTAGCAGTGTGAATGATGCTTGGAAGGGTTATTCCAATGGGGTTTTGTAGATATTAGAGTAATTTCTAATTCCCATGTCAGCCAGTTGTTCAAAATTTCCTGCTTTCCTTCCTTCCGAGTCTTGTAATTCCCAGATTGACTTAATGGCTTTCCGACCCCTTGCATACTGCTGAAAGAACTTTGAATTTTCATCACTTGGTTTGAGCCAGATTGATTTGCTCTTGAGCCTCTAGGTTTCTTCTTTTAAGTGAAGAAGCTTTATTCTGTCAGTTTCGAGCTGAATCAGTTGCAACTTTTGTTCTGTCTAGTTCGATCCTATGGGAGTTGATTCTTCGAAGGCTAGTAGAGCCTTTTCAATTCTTTGAAGATCTTCATCTTCTTTTCTTTGTTTTAATCTAGCCCAGGTTATTATTTTTCCTTTTAGAACTCCTAGATTTTTTGCAAAGAGCTCCCCTGGGGAGGAGGTCTCATTCTGGGAGCAATGGATCCAAGTGGCCGAGACCAAGTTCCTAAAACTTGGCTCTAGCAACCAGGAGGAGTTAAATTTAAAAGGTGAACAGGGTTTAGAAAGATTACCCTTGAGCTCCAGAAATATAGGAGAGTGATTAGAGATCCCACCACTCCCCACCCATTGACGAAAGAGAATTAAACTTGCCATAAGAGGGGCTTTGATCAAGAATCGGTCCAATCTTCTAGTAAGGGCATCTACCTCCAATCTGCGATTCCTCCAAGTTGGCTTGAATTTAATAGGGTCAATATTTAGAAATTCATGAGCATCCAACAAGTTTTCAAAAAATGCTGTGAGATGATCACTTTGACCCCTGAAACCCCAGGATTCTGCTAATCTGAGGGGGAAATTTAAATCTCCACCAATAATGATATTATCTTGATTCATAAAATTAGCCTCCATGATTCTGTTCTAGAAGAATTCTCTGTTCTGGCAAGGGCCATAGGTGTTGATGATCCTAAATGGTCTGTCGAGCTCCATAGGCCAGATATCTGCACCAAGAAAACCTTCTCCTCCCCAAAAGCTGAGGATTTTTGTAGAACGAGTGTTGAAACCCAAGGCGCGACCACTAGAGTGACCCTTCACATCCAAAAAATGAAAATCCTAGGTTGGGAGAAAACTTAAGAGAATCTTATTTATTTGGTGACCTTCCCCTAGAGTTTCTTGAAGGAAAATAACATCCAGATTTTCAGACAGACAGAGCCTCTTGAGAGCTAGCTTTTTGCTAGGGTTGGCTAGACCCCTACAATTAAAGGAAAGATAGATCATGGGGGAGAGGAGTGAGGGTTGCTCTTTTCTCTAAGAACCTAGTCGATTGGGGATTGGACCTCGGAGGCTACTTTAGAACTAGCCCTTTTAATAGCCTTAGAAAATTTTGGTTGACAGCCTCTCGGAGGCTTGAGAGTAATTGAACGAGGGGGGTTAAGGTCCAGGCCTAAGACTGAAGAGGGAGCATTAGGAAGGGATCTGAGGAAATATCGGTGAGGCCCACTTGATAGTGGGCGATCATCGAGTAGGCAGGTGGTCCTATTCGTAGAGGGTTGGGGAATGGGGGAGGACAGTGAGGGAGGCACAACGAGAATAGGACAAACCGATGAACATAGCTTATTAACTTCAACTTGAGAGATGACATAGTTCAAAGAAGATGATAAATTTACTGAACCTTCAATAGAATGAGAAAAAAGAGGAAGAGTGGAGAAGGGAGTACCCATGAAAGCCGTGTCCTGGGATCTAGATTTTTTAGGGGGTCAATCCGTTGCCCTTGTGAAATGGTGAGCTACGGCCTACTGCAGAGTCAGACTAGAGGGCAGAGAACTTTCTTGGAGGTCCAATTAAGAATCAAAATCTGAATCCAGAGTTTGAGTGGAGGCTGAGACCAACACTTTGGCTGGGATCTGATTCTACCCTGAAACTCTTGGATAGTCTTTGTATAAATGCCCCACTTCGTGACATTTGTGGCAATGGAAGGGAATGCCTTCTAATCTAGAATTTACCTCTGAGTGATGTCGCCCATTTGAAGTAGGTATCTCTCTACCAGACCTTCTCTGGTATCTAGATGCACTAGAATACGTGCCAATGCTAGGCATCCCATGTCTTGGTCGGTTCTATCATGATCTAGATAGACACGCAAATCATCTCCTATTACCTTGATGATTTCTTCCCCCCAAAATTGTAACGGGAGAGTAGGCAATCCGACCCAGATTGGACCCACTCCATGATTTTCCTTTTCTAGGTCAAACATTGGCGACCATCGCTTCAATAGCACTGGTGTCATCTCGATGTGTCAGTACTGCGTGAGGACCCAG